>JAQLOL010000010.1:16929269-16946904 GCA_029783665.1 Naso thynnoides | reverse complement strand
TTTAGAGTCAACATAGCTCGCTAACCCACTAAACTCGCTTCGAAGAATACCCCTCTGGTGCGTGGTGTCTGCTTATTGTCTGTATATTAAGCACTAACAGACATGTTTACCAAGAGTGGAAGCTGATCCAAAAAGGCGCTACAATGGTTGTTTGAATCACCAGAAGCTGTTTTTTAAACTTGGGTCAGGAAAATGAGCTAATCATTGTCTTTAAATTAAGGACACCAACATTCATATCAGTCGAACCTTTTGTGTGTGTGTGTATTTTCACTCACGCTGGTGGCTGACGATGCAGTGTGCAGCCAGCAGCTTCAGTAAGGGCACCTCAAACAAGGCCTGGTGAAACAGCAGCTCCTTCGCTGTGGGTCGCTTACAAGGGTCCACCTCCAGACACTTCTGGATAAACTCCTGAAACCGAAGAGGAGGGACTCTGGGTTACAGATTAGTCTCCCACACAGCCACGCAGGCTTTAAATGTTTGCCTCTCCTGCTCTCACCCGCTGCAGAGGATCCTCCAGGGACTGAATGGCACTGTTTATGGCTTCTTGGGACACATAAGACGAATCTCCATTACTCTGGATTTCCAACACAGCCATCTGAGGGAGTGATCGGACAAAGAAAGGGTTGACAGGAAGCAAATCATGAACGCAAATGCAAAACTTAATTTAACAGTAGCCGCTCTCCTGTTACATAATTCATTGTGAAGACATTGGTCATCTCTGCAGTCCTGACAGGATCTCTAAAACAAGAGATAAAAACTGTGCTTCCACATTCTTGTCTTGTGAAAGAGAGATAACAAACATCCTCATTTCTGTTTCTATGACTGTGTAAAGCAAACAAACAGCTGCTTTCAAATTAAGTAACATGAAGGTCTAGTCCACATGTACACAGGTATTTTTCTTTTTAAAAGTGTTTTTTCCTCCTTTGTCTTAAAAAAAAGGAAAAAAACCCAGAAGCAATCTCTGTCCACATTAAATTGCAACAACATGCTGTTAAGTGCTGTTAGGAATACGCCAGACCAACAGGAGGTGACATGACACTGACCCTGCAGCCATGTTGGCCAATCAGAACCCTGAACAAAAACAGTAATTTACCAGTTCTGGTAGGCCAACAACAATAACAGCAGCAAGTAACAGGGACGCCTCTGTTCCTCAACAGATATAAGAGTAACTTTGCATTTGTGTAAACGTGTCAAGGGTCCTCTTTGCAGAGTTGAAACCAGCACTGTAGCGGACGCAGCCGCCATTGCACATATCCTGCATGTAAACAAAGGGGTGAAATGGCACACCCTCAGATGTCAAACACAGGAAACAACTGCACACAATCTGATGTCTGCAGCCAAAAACCCCGTTTACCCTGTCCACATGACAACACTTCAAACAGGTTTTTTTTTAACATCTTTACTCTGACTGGGGTTTTCCAAAATCTCTGTGTATGGGAACCTTAAATGCTGTTGTGTGTGGACGAAAGGCTAAACTGCACAGAAAAAGCTACAATTTTAAAAATATCAGTGCACATGTGGACAAGTTGAGAGCACATCTATATCTGGGCGGACACATAGACCGTTAGTTCATGACCGATCAAGAAGCTTTTACACAAACAAAAGACTCAGTGATCCTGTTTGTCAGTATGTGAAAACAGCTCAGAGCAGCACAAAGTCTCCTCTCACCTCTAAGGCGCACATTCCAAAGGAATAGATATCCACGGCTGTGGTAACATTGGCAACAGCTGAAAGCAGAAATAAGCAGATGGATATCTCAGACACATTGCAGCACACAGAGCATCGGTGTCCAAAACAACGGAGAGAATCCTACCTCCATATTCTGGAGCAAAGAAGTGAAGGCTCTTCTGCTCTTCCCGACAGGTTTTTACGTGGTTATTGATGGTGTCGGGAGCAACTGAAACAACGGGGAAAAAGCCTTACTAAACACTGTCTTGATCTCATTTTCTAAGACATCCTCCTGCTTTGACTGATCTATACCTGAGCCAATCTTGATGAGGCCGTTGTGCTGGATGAAGATGGTGTCACAGGTCAGGTTACCATGGATGATGGGAGGTTCACAGGAGTGCAGATAGCTGGAGACGGACAAACAAAAGCAAAGTCAATTAAAAGCAAAGTTAATTAAGTACCGCTGACCATTTGTAAGCACAAGTTAGAGAATTCGAACATTTAAATTCACACTTTAAAGTCAATTCTATTGTTTTGAATCACACAGATATATAACTAATATATAACAGCTTTTTTCTACAGTTGCAGTGAACATATCATCATTAAAATTAGCCTGCAGAAATAAACACTGCTGTCTTACTCACCTGAGAGCAGACAGTATTTGTGTGCACCAGCGCTTCCAGGCCTGTCAAAGCAAAAAATAGGTCACAGAAAATGCAAGTTAATAAAAAACATGTCAACTTGTCAGCGTCAGCTTCATGTGTTGATGAATTACAGCAGAGCTTTCACACCTTTTCATTCATGGTCTTGTGATTCTTCTTTGTCTTTTTCAAAAACTGTTTGAGGCTTCCTGACGACATGTACTCAGTGATGAAAATGACCTGCAGACAAAAAAAAGACATCAACGGAAATCAACATTAAAGCTGTCACACTCGACACTTTGATCTGATTCGAGAGAAAGATCGTCTACCCTCGCTCTGTTCTCTTTGACATCCGCCCAGTACTTGTGTAACTTCACAATGTTCAAATGCTCCAGCTGGATCAAATTGTCAAAAACTGCTTTGACTTTTTCCTGTGGAAAAAAACAGAAGACAATCATTAACACATAATGTCATATTTGTAACAGTTGCCTTTATCTTTTTTTGTAAAATAAGTGTTATGAGTGTTTTGTCTTTTCAAGTTGGATTCACTGTTTTATTTCTAAAGGTTTAACAGTTTAGCCTGAGAGAGCTCATCACGTCTTTGAGGTGAATTTGTGTTCTTGCTCTTGACCTTCATACAAAATGATTAGCCACTTGTTTTTGAACTTAATATAATATAAAGCTCCACCAGAATGAGAAAACCTGCTTTTTTCAGTCATATGCACATTCAAACTGAAAAGCTGCATATTGCAAACAGTCCTCAACAGACTGGTTCTTGTGCTGCACTAACTATAACATCTCTGTTCAACAAGCATGCTAAAGGGCACTAAGAATCTGTACTACACAGAAATACTACCTCTGTTTAACTATTGCTATTTTAAAAACTAACCAACAGATTGGTTCTTCAACTGATGTCATTTTCGCAACCAAAAGAAGTGTGAGAAAGTAGAAACAACTCAAGAATGATGCAAATCCATTTAGCTAAATGCCTAAAATGCCGAAAGGTTTAAGCAAACAAGAGCCGTAAATACCACTCCTCCTGATCTGCTTATTCTCTCCCCTCCAAATTTTTGAAAATTGCTACTGCAACTACTCAGGTACATAGTGTACTTTGCTGTACTGCTGGCAGCAACAAGTCCCAGGCGCACTTTCCTAAGGAGCTTAAAGCCAGAGGGGAACACGAAAACCAAGTTTTATATTGTTGGTTAGATCACAGCAAAGAGAGCAATACTAACAAATCCATGAAAACCTTGTTAAAATACCACACCAGTCTTTTTTTGACTTCTCACTATTATCAGAGATCACCTCTATTATCTAAACTGTTGTTAAATGTGACCATGTGAATACTTCAGTAGATCTTAGACTGCATTTTTAAACCTTCACTGCCATTCACCTTGAAACAGGATACAAAAACACTATAGGACACATAAAAGTTGCTAAGTACAGGTAATCAGAGGTGGGAAGTAATGAACTATACATACTTTGTTACCGTATAAAAGCAGATTTTTTGGGGTATATGTATTTTACTTTTTTTCTGACAACTTTTTACTTTAACTCCTCACTTTTCACACAAATGTCTGTAATTTCAACTCCCTACATTTTCAAAACAGACTCATTACTTCAGTTGCTTTTGCCATTTTGGTTGTGCTCAGAACGCTTTACAAACCTAAAACGCTGATATTTGACATTCTGGGAATGAGACTCAACAATCAACTAATTTTTTTTGATGCATTTAGGAACAGCTCACACAAATCCTACTGACTCTACCTTTAATTTTAATAGTCTTTGCATTGTATTAATATGACACGAGGTTGTTAGCCTTGCACTGAAATAGCTGGCAGGAATGTCCTTCAGAGGGATACTTTGTACTTTTACATATTGAGTACATTTCAGAACCTGTACTTTATTTCTTTCACTTGAGTAAAGAAGTTGACTCACTGCTTTTAATTCTACCAGTATTTTTTACACAAGTATCTAAACTTCTACTTAAGTAAACAATGTGTGTATTTTTGCCAACCCTGTTTGTAACTCACCCTTCTAAAGAGAACGTCTGTGTTTATTTGGTAAAAAAACGCAGAGGCCATTAAGACTTAATTTATTACGCTTGGAAAAATAGTTCCCTACAAGAACTGCCTTACTAGCTCGAACACTAGAGTGAAGGATTTTGATACTGACGCTCTTTTTAACTAACATTGTTACACATTTTCAGATACTTTCTGTGATGTTTATTGAATATGATTTATTGAATACTCCCATTAAATGAACATTATCACACATGCTGCGTTCACACTGTAGATCACATACCAGCCTTAAACAGAGACACATTTAACTCTGTTGGCCCAGAGCTGAACCCACCTCCTGTAGTTTGAAATTCTTCCTTTCTGAGAACATGACCTCATTCCACACCACCTCCACTCCTTCCTCAGTGTCCATGGCCAAGTAAGCATTATCGATCCCGGGGACATTGCGCTGATTCACCTTCAGGCAGAAAAACAAAATAATGCATCAGGCCTTCGCTAAACCTCAGGTGAAGGTGAACTTGATTCCTCTGTTGACACATCACCCACCTCTTCTCTGCGCTTCTGCCAGCGTCCACACGGACTTTCCTCCAAAATCTCTGACTCATCCTCACTCTCCTCTTCCTCATCCTCCGTGGCAGCAGTGGCTGGGGGCTGGCTCACCGTTGACACAGGAGGAGACACAGATGACACTCCTTGCCCTGTGGATGCAGCTGCTATGGACTCTGACTTCCCGTCCTGGGCAGCATCAGGAGCCTGTTTGTTCTCTCCCTCAGACATCTTCTCAGTTGTCAGGCCTGACAGCCTGCTGCAAGACACAGACACAACCAAACACAATATCCATCACTCTCCATAACACTGTCTTATTAACCGTTACCCAAAATACAAGATCATGCAATTACATCACACTTTAAACTAGCTTAGCAACATAGCTGCAACAGAGGAAATAGCCGTTGACACTCAAAAGAAGTTAGCTGTATTAGCAATCAGGAAAGGCCATCATAAAACGCAACACAAATATAGGTAACGTTAGCATAATTGTAGTTGGACGTACGTGTTAAAGACAGGAAACGTGACGATGCCAGCTCCAGCTTAACAGACTCCCACCGTCGCACACCAGTCCCACTTTATTCAGTTAGCTTTGCCTGTTATATATCTTCTTGGCTCCTCAGCTGAGTTGCAGCTAGCTTTGTGGCGCTGCTAGCTCCTTGGCCACGGTAACGTTACGTTACCAACTTAACCGGAGACTGCAGCGAAATGCACCGGGGGAGCATGTACAAGCGGTCACAGCCGTGACTTTATTCACTTTAACGTTAAATGTCTCCCGATGCTGTACTTGCTGGCCAGCTAAATAGCTGGTTCGCTGCTAGCTAGCGACAGTGTTAGCAGCCCACCGCCCCTTGCTCCTCCTCAAGACTCCAGCTCTGCTAATGTGTGCTCTGAAAATTAGCTTCTGCTAATGTGAGGAAACTACAAAATTCCGAAACAGTTCTAGACGCGTTTACTGATTATTAACATCACAACAGTTCACAGAAACTCGACAGAGGAAACAAAGATAGCTTAGGTATATCCACAACTTTATATCTTCGACAGCGGCAGACTGACTTGAGGGCTAGGTTAACATTTAGCCAGATATGATGGCGACAACTTCCAGATGCACACTGCACTACCTACGACATACGAGCTCGGGACGTCAGAGCCGAGTCTGGTTGCCAGTTGAGGGAGGTCCGATCCCCCTTCTACGTTCAAATAACTGAAGCCACTCTGCTCTCTGTGATACAGTGATCTTTCATACAGCATCATTAAGCTAGTTATGATATTTAGACGTATATTTTGTGCTTCCTGGGACCCCAAAATCCCCCACGTTCACTATGTCATTTGGATTTGGTTTGACATGGACTCATTTGCAAAATAACAAAATAATCATGTCACAAAAATATTAATTTAAAAAATTCTCAACAAAAGATCCTTTTAATTGAGATTTTTCAAATGGCATCACATATCTTTCTGAGAATTTAATATGCTGGCTTGAAAGCCACTTTGTAACCTCTTTTCTCTGAGGCCAAAAATACCTCTCATCTCCACTTCAACATTTTCTGCAGTTTATTTCTGCACACAAGGGATGTCAAATCTTATTGACACTCGTACCTCAAGCCAGTTAGCATTATTCTTAAGTGTGATGGTTAATTTTTTGGTCTCTTGGCATACATATTGGCTATAATGACCCTGTCGTCTGTTGTGAACATTAGCGGGAAATGGGAGGTGATGTGGTATCTGTGGGTGGGGAAGTTGTAATAGTGTGCCCTTACATGCTTATAATTGCATAATCTAGACATTTATTTTACAGTTAGATATTTTGCACTGATGCATCTTATGTACAATTCTAAGTTAAAGGTTTTTTTTAATACGAGAATATTTAATTTAATGTGAAAAGCATTGTTAAAGGAAAATGTTTTAAATCCAACAAATTGCACTAGCAGACTTTAAAAAAACTGAGGTATTATAGAAGTCTTTTTCTATGTATCGGACCTTTGCCATAAATTTTGGGAAAATAAGTCAGAATTAACACCTATTGTATCAAAAAGACCTAGTTTATCATAATTTTTACTTACCTTGAGTTTGAATCACTCTCTGTGTATGTCTGTGTATTGTACAAAACATTGTCTGTTCAACACTGTCTAACCCTAACTAACCCATATTAATCAGAGGGCCTATTCATCCTGGTTTGTAGCGCAACAAGAATGCAGGTTTCCCTCAAACCTGGCAACCCCATATAAAACAGCCTCCTGCTTCTTAGTTGATATGTGCAGAGACTGACAGAGAATTAGGCCAACTGAATTGTGATGGATGGTCGGTTTAGTCCGTCATAAACAAACCATTGAAAATGAAGTACTTGTCAATTCATTTGTTTTACCACTAGGTGTCAATATAAATATGCTGAGCACAGGTTTTGAATAATTATAGTCCAGTCAATCACATGGTGATATGTCTGTGCATTTAAATAAAACAGACTGATACAACCAAATGGCCTAAATGTCACATTTTGTTGCTAATTATGAGCACTAACTCTAAGCTTTGTATCCCATAGGCCTTCAAGTTCATGAATTCACACAGGCCACATTGAAAAGCATGGTGCACCTACAGCTGAATGCATGACCCCACTCTGACTTACATCATTTATTTTTCATTACACTAAAAATGTTTCCTCATGTCTTCAGTAAGATGGACAGATTTTGGAGAGTCCCTGTGGACAGCACAGTGTGACCTGAAATCTTGTGACTGGGACGAGATCCCCCTTTGAGAAGCCTCCACCCCTCCTTTAAAGAGGTCTATATTTAGGTCCACCAGCACCAGGGACACAACAGTGACTGTAAGAGTGCCGGTGTGAGAGGCTGTCACAAGCAGTGACAATATATTTAACAAATAAAGGAAGTAAAAGTGATCATTGGAGTCAGGGAGGACACAGGAAGTTTCTTTGGGCTGTTTTGCAAGTTCAAGCCTTTATTTCTGCAAATAAGGAGGGACTGCTGAGTTTTCTTTTTGCACTTTATTAACTGATTTTAAAACAGGAACGCAAACTATTGAGGAGTTCACTGATAAGATGGAGGAGGTGATATGTGAAAGGAAAGTGCATCTTGAAGAAGAAACAATGGTGAAGGTGCTTTATGAATCTGAAGCATCTTTTGAGCCGGAAGACAAAGTTGATTACCCTTCTGCTGGGATGAACTCCATCTACTCTGCCATTCTGAGCAGAAATGAGGCTGTCAAGGATGCCAAGCGTCTCAAGACTTTTCTGGAACTGCGGGATAAATATGTGAGGAAGAAGGTGGTGTTTGAAGACCCTCTGTTTCCTGCAAATGACTCCTCACTCTTCTACAGTCACAAACCTTCGATGAAGATTGAGTGGAAGCGCCCCTCGGTGAGTGCCAGTCTCATGTCATCATAACAGGCTGAGTTACACTTAATGTAAAAGTGCCCCCCTCTCTAAAAGCCCTGTGTATCTCATCACTTCCCCTACAACACAAGGGTGAAGTGTACAGTTAATTATTGCCACATGTTTGTGGATACATAGCCCTGGGTTGCCACCTTCTACAATCACAGACAGCTGACCTCCACTCAGCAGGACGCCCTCCATTAGTGCTTGGGAACATAGTGGCAACTCAGTGTTGGCTTCAGAGTTTCATAATTTGTCTGGTATACGTTTGCAAGAGGGGACGATAGTCTGACAGTCTCAGAGTGTCCTGACTTGTAGCCCTGATAGCAGAACTTCAGCAGACAGAAATGCCAACACATTAGAAATGACACAAACCTTTGCCCAAGAGCCAACACCGATGTAGCAACACTGCAATGTGAAAATACTTGGTGACATTTAAAAGTCCTGCAAACAGTACATAAGTGTATCAAGTGTATCAGAGTTTTCTAAATGTAAAATGACCTCTTTCAGAGTGTTATTATTATGCACATTAGCATGAATTATGCATAGGTAGCCAGTGTTATCATTGCTAATTCTTTTTTATTATTACTATTTAGGCTATCTGTAATGCATCATACTTAAAATTATTTAAAATACCTTTTGTATATTTTTGTCAAATTTGAACCTGTAACAAGTGTCTAATTACAGATGGCAGATAAATGTATTAGGGTGAAAGTATTAAAGGAACAGTTTGATTAGTTTTGCAACAGTTTGATGATAAGATTCCTGTTTTAACTACTCTGTAATTATTATACTGATGCACGCAACTGGTTAGCTTAATTTAACACAAATAGGAGGCAGAGGGAATCGGCTGGACTAAACAAACAAGACACAACGTGTTAATTGGAGAGCTTTAGAGGTGTTGGCGGGCAGATTTAGTTACCGTCGGAAACAGAGTCAGGCTAGCTGTTTTCTCATTTACAGACTGTACGCTACGTTAAGCTAGCTTTGCATTTACAACGCAGAGTTGAGAGTAGGGTTTCTTGTCAAGAAAGTGACTCAGCATGGGCCTATCCAAAAAAATTTTGAATTATAAAAAAGTCTCGTAAGTATCTTGAAAGAAAGTCCCTCAAGTTAGTCAAGTACCTCAAATTGTAGGCCTACTTAAGTTCAGCATCACCTACATGAAGGCTACATAGTGACTTCAACCACTGCCTTTGCCTACATCAGCAGCATGATTGTAGTGTGTGTCTATTCAGTGTGTGTGGAAATGTAAACCTACATTAACTCAAAATAAAAGCTGACAAACACAAAACATTAATTTATTCTTCTGCTTCTGTCAGTATAAGTCAGGTCCAAATTATTATTATTACTATTAACAATTAGCCTAACACAAATAACATATTGAACATTTAAATTATTTAATTTTCAAATTCATATCTGTAGATAACAAATCCAGGGCAATGTGAATCTAAAACCTGATAGCTGCCTAATGGCAGCTTAAAGCAGCTGAGGTTCAAACATTCAGCTGTGATTAGTGATACGTGAATCCCATCCAGGGGTCAGCAGTGGAGCAAAGGCTAAATTCGGATCATGAGGCTGCATTTTCACAACCTTAGCAATGAGCTTGATTTCTGGCATCAGAATCCAGCACTTTTCCTCTTTTCTAACCAGTGGAAACTGAACTTTTTGGACATTTCAGTACAGCTTTCATTAGTAATGCTGTACTTTTTTCTTTTTTTTGGCTAGAAAATCATGCAGTGTTTTTACTTTTTTTCCGAAGGGGTTTTCAGAAGCCATTTGGCATATATTTACGTGTTATTTTAGAAAAAATTAGCATCATTTGTGTATTAGAAATATGTCTTCATTTCTTTACTTTTAACCATCTTGTGACCCCCTCAGATTTCTCTTTTGATCCTTAAGGAGATCCAGATCCATATGTTGTTGAATGTCTTTTTAGAAATTTGTGTTATCCTTCATTATAAAATCTCTCTTAAAAAAGGGAAAATGTGCTCCAAAACAATTTTCCACAATATAAACACAGACATACACAGTAATTCCTTCACAAATTCAATGGTTGAGTGGAAAAAAAAAACCTAAAATCTCTTAAATAAATGTGTGATTGTATCATTTGAATGAAAGCAGGTTGATCATTTCCAGTAAGACCACCGATAGTCGCTCACTCTGCTGTGACAGAGATACGTAGTTATGAGGTGAGGGCATATCTGCATTCAGCACAACATTATCACTTGTTCAAAGGACTGAAGGGTCGTGACCAGCAGACATCCAACAGCTGCTTCCTCATAAATATGCAGCAAATGTAGAGGGGCTTTCACGCTCCCAGCGGTCCGAAGACTCTCTGCAACTCGCTTTCAGTTTCAGGGTCGAGTCCTCGTATTATCAATCATGTGAGGTGCAGAATTGTAAATGCAGAGAATAGTTTTGAGGTTCAAATGCTGACCAAATATCTCTGGAAGTAATACATAACTTTAAGAAATATAAATAGCTTCATTATTAGAGATATTGTCCCAACACAACCCGCCTTTTAAGAACTTTGCCTACATGAAAATCAAAAACTGAATCAAAAAATTTGATTTTAAAAAGTTTCTCTTTGACACATTAATGTGTTTTCAATGAGAACTTGAGTATTCAGGTTTGCAATATTGTTTTTTTTCCTTGTCATGGATTTGATTATTTAAAAATTAGGCTTTTATGCATCTGTCTTTTCATCTTACATAATATTTGACCATGAGAAAAATGATGTGAACATTGATATTTCGTAACATGCTCAGATAAAACGTCCTGACACTCTCGTTTCTCTCTGCCAGGAAATTTGCGAAAACCCCCAGTTCATCATAGATGGAGCCAACAGGACAGACATCTGCCAAGGAGAATTGGGTAACATTTAAACCGTTAATGTGCCTGTTTGGTGTGGAACTGACTGATTGTATCCGGTCTGATTTTCCCGGCTTCTGCAAGTATGTTTTTTTATATACAGACTCTTTTTTTGACAAAACATCACTATTTGTTTTCTCACTGAAGCCTGCATGTTCACAATACTAGTGAAGGAAATAAAATGACAGCCTGATCAATAAGGGAGTTTTGGTACTGATTCAAATTTAAGAGGAGAAAAATTCACTGACTGCCAGTATGGTGGCAAATACAAGGAATTTTTGAGCTGTAATGAAAACAGACCTTTTCTATGTGAATTGTTGGCCAATTTTGCATCAATATGACTAAGCAAAGGTCCTCAGAGGATGCTTTCTTCAGCAAATTTCTTTATTGAAGAATATTTAGCCTAAATTTATCATACATTGTCAACCAATTCCAGAAATATAACACTGAGAAAATAAGGAAAAAAGAAAAAATCAAATAGCTAAATGACAAAATTAGCCTTCTTTTTAGTACCGAGGTACTAAAGAGTAAAATCAAATCAATAGTTGTCTTATTATATGTTCTGTCAAAAAAAGTTTTCTCATTGGCAGTGCAATAAAACCCCCCCAAAACCATATATCCCCATACTGACATGATCCTGACCAAAAAACTATAAATTCAACTGCTTTTGGTGCTTAATGGATGCTATTTTTAATGGTGCAAAATATAAACTATGTGTCTCAGCTAAAGGCAGCCGTGTACACACGCTGTACTAGCGGAGACAGTCCTGTGAGGAACATGGCAAGAAAATAAAATACCAACACAGAGTTCAGCCAAGACATGTGGGATAGAAACCAGATCTGGGAGTGTGTTTAACAGCTGCAGCGATGATGAGAATTTCACTTACCCTCACTGATACCACCTTACCTCTGCTAATGACTGACACCTGCAGCAATGTGGATTCAATCTTTGACAACTGTGGTACTTTGTGAAGCCCCAAGCTTGTATCAAGTGTTTTCATAGCTCATGAATCTGCTGCTGACAGGTGACTGCTGGCTGCTGGCCGCCATCGCCTGTCTGACAGTGAACGAGAAGCTGCTGTATAGAGTGATTCCCCCGGATCAGAGCTTCACCGAGAACTATGCCGGCATCTTCCACTTCCAGGTACCTCCAGTTTATATTGCCATGAAATGTCAAAAGATCACAAGTTTTATTTTACTGTTCTATGCAATGCAGCTAAGACAGAAATACAGTTTTATTAGACTAAAACTGATTAAAATTAAAATGAGCAAAGTGACACAAAATAATATATACTAATAATATACTTTTTCACATATAAATATGCTTTAATGAGAGTTCATCACATGTCAAATGAAGCTCATATGAAACTTGTTACTCAAATTTATCATCCTTCATGGCAAGGTTCTCATATGTGAAACAGATTTTTTAAAATTAAAATGAAATTACATTTGTCCTTCATAGAGCACTGACTGAGTTTATTTTTCACAGCTATTTTTTATTGCATATCTTGGTCTTAAATGTTTAAAAAACCAAAGTAATTTGTTTGACATTCTGGGAAATATGCTGTCTGAGAACCAGCAAATTGTTTTGTTTCACACTGTGTGTGTATGTGCGCGCGTGTGTGTGGGTGTGCGCGCGTGTGTGTGAAACAAAAAAGATATAGGCTGATGTGTGAATTAGTAAAAAATTAAACTCATACTTCAAAGCTTATTAGATTTCCAAGAGTGTAATGAAAACATTGTCTCTTTTAGCCTTTCTGTCCAATAAGCTAATACCAGCTGCTGGTTTAGATAACTTAACTAAGACTAGAAAGGGAGGGAAACTGTCTACTAGCCCACAGATTAAACATACAACACAAACGTGTTGAGCTTTAGATGTGCTGGAACATAGTTTCTATTTCCTCTTGCTTGCAGTCATTGTGCTAAGCTAAGCTGACCGCCTGCTAGCAGTAGCTGCTTGCGCTGGTTTTAGTACTTTAGTATGTTACCATTTATTTGACTGGCCTAGTGTGTGTCCCAGACCCAGGAAACACACTGGCTGCTGGTTGCTAACTTGCTAACACATCTCAGGATATCACACATTCAAACCTATTTATTATTTTAGTTTTCTCTTACTCTTTTCCCCCTAGTACGATTCCTGCCACATTGCTGCTGCTCTTGTTATGTTGCTGTGTCAACTTGAATTTGTCCCACGGGGTTCAATAAAGGCATATCTTATTTATCTATCTTATGGAAAGTGCAGTCAGTCATTTAATGTTCAAGAAGAAAGCAAAATACATTTCCTAAAACATGAAATCATTCTTTTAATATCAGCCAAATAGTATAATCATATTTTTCAAAACTTTCAAATATCAATGCCAATATCTGCCTTAAAAAATCAATAGGCTATCATTCATACATTAAAATTTTTTCTGAAGAGAAAACAAAAGAAGGAACTGTATGTTTAAACTTCATGTTGTCCTTGGGTCAAATTTGACCCATTTTCAAATATTTTCATGTCAGAAAAATGTTTTTCTTTCATTGACCTGCTTGCTTATCGACCATAAATTCCCCCCAAAATTTGTGGTAGAGAGTTGGACCGAAGTTGGCTAAAAAGGTGCAACACAGAACTGTGTGATAATTTATACTTCATGCTTTACAAAAAGTCAAATCGGGTTAAAACTGACCCAGCAGGACAAAAGTTGCATGGTTGACAGGAAGACAACAGGAGGGTTTAAGTGACCTTGTTTCTGATTTCTTATTTATTTGTTCTGTCCTCTTACATTCAGTTCTGGCGTTATGGCGAATGGATCGATGTGGTCGTGGACGACCGCATCCCCACCTTCAACAACCAGCTGGTTTTCACCAAGTCTTTCAGGAACAACGAGTTCTGGAGCGCACTGCTGGAAAAAGCTTACGCAAAGTGAGGACAGTCTGTTATTGTCTAAAAGGATGTGTTTTAGTTTGACTCTGGATCTCTAGCTCATGTTTTTTTTTGTGTGTATGTCTGTGTTTTGTTCAAAGACCTTTAATAATTTCTGTAAGTGGCTGTATTAAGGTAAACCTTTTTGCAGTGTGGTGACAGTAAATATGCACACACCTCCATCCTCATGTTTCATAAATTGGCTGCAGATGCTGTGAAAAACTCAAGCCTTGGAGAACTTAAATATCAGCCCATTGAAAAGACTGACTGACCTCTCTCTGTCTCAGGTTGCACGGGTCCTATGAGGCATTGAGAGGGGGAAACACACTGGAGGCCATGGAGGATTTCACAGGAGGAGTAACCGAGTTCTTTGAGTTGTCCGAAGCGCCCAAAGACCTCTACAACATCATGAGGAAGGCGCTGGAGAGAGGCTCGCTGATGGGCTGCTCCATAGACGTGAGTAGTGATGAAAGCACTAAAGTAAAGTAACAATGTGGAAAGATGAAATTACAGCGACTTAAACAAACACAAAATGAAGAAAACAAACAGAATTTCTTTAGATGAGCCATGGAGCAACACAGTCGACTCAAATATGAAAATTAAATTCAGCTAAGGTCAATGTATAAAAATAGAAAAATAAACCTTGTCAGTAAACACCATAAATATTTATATCCCACACAGTTTCTGCAAGTATTCATATTCTTGGATTTAAAAAAAATTACTGATATTAATACCACATCGTAACAAAACTCTGTCACAAATAAAAGCCATGTATTTAAAATCTAGCAAGTGAAAGTTTATTATCGTGTAATTAGGAAAATGTAATTTAGGGATAAAAGCAAAAATACTGGACTGCAATTAATAATTATTTTTATTTTATCTATTAATCGATTGTTTGGTTTGTAAAAATTCTGAAAACAGTTCCAGACATCTTCATAATTTTCCTTAGTCCAACCACACAAAGAATTTGTTGTTAAAAAAATATATTTTTTGTTTTAAGGACAAAATTTACTTCAAATTCACAATTAAAAGGAAAAGCAGCAGATCCTTTCTGTCGTGTAGCTTGAACCAGTGAAATTTTTTTGAATGAAAAACAACATAAAACAAATAAAAATAGTTCAAAATAGTTGCTAATAAATTTTACCTCCAATTTCTGATAATCAATTAATTGTTTCAGCTCTACTGGTATGTTCTACTGAGAAGTTTAAGTTTTTTTGAAGTTTTCGTTGTGTCTGTCAGGTTTTTTCAGCCAGTGAACTGGAGACTCGGACTGATCAGGGGCTGGTAAAAGGTCATGCCTACTCCATCATAGGCCTGGCGGAGGTACAGGAGAATGTCTACTAACTACAAATGCAGACTTAACGTTCTTTAAACAAGAAAATCTTTTAAATATTGTTAACAGGTTGGTTGTTGTATCTAGTGTGACAAGGTTTCAACAAACACCAAAACTCGCCTGATTCGCTTGCGTAACCCCTGGGGTCGGGTGCTGTGGAAGGGACCGTGGAGCGCAGGGTGAGATCCGAAAAAACTTTTAAAAGCTTTCCTTTTCTGTTAATATATTTACAAATAATTCTATCATGTGCTGGTAAAGTATAGAACTAAGATGCAGGATTTTACTCCATCTGACAGGATCATGTGTATTTTATCGTTATGATTTTAAAAACAAAAAAATACTTGCAAACACAATGCGAACCAGGTCAGACTGATGATGTGACAGTGCCTTTGTTTATGTTGCATTGAGTGTGTACTAGTATGGTTTGCTCCTCTACAGTTCAAAGGAATGGTCGACTATTTCCGTCGCAGACAGAGAAAACCTGAAAAAACAGACTGTGGAGTCGAGTGAGTTCTGGTGAGTTAAAATACAGATTCTCTCTTCCTCACAGCTTTAATTTAGGCACACTCACCACTTTAGTCCAGAGCAAATCTCTCATAAGTTTTAAACCATTAAATTGATTTCACCACCAAAAAAACAGCCCAATTTTTTGTCTTACTAATAGAGGATGTGTCCCCCTTTCAAAAGTTCTTCATCAACAAGTTCTCATGTTCCCCTCCAGGATGTACTTTGAGGATTTTAAGAAGAATTTCACAAAGTTGGAGATGTGTAACCTGACCCCTGACAAGCTGCAGTGTGATGAGAGACACAGCTGGACGGTGTCGGTCAATGAGGGGCGCTGGGTGAGAGGCAGCTCTGCCGGCGGCTGCAGGAACTTCCCAGGTAAGTTTTGTTTTTTCACCAGCTTTAATAGCATTTTTTTTTCCTCCTTGACCTCTTGGTGCAGATTTAGCTTTCCTATTTTCCAGACACGTACTGGACGAACCCTCAGTATTGGCTGAGACTGTATGAGGAGGATGATGACCCAGAGGACGGGCGGGTGGTCTGCACCATCGTCGTGGCTCTGATGCAGAAAGGTCGCAGGAAGCAGCGTCATCAAGGAGCTAAATTCCTCACCATTGGATTTTCCATCTACGAGGTTTTGATCTCATGACTCTACATTACTTAGATTTTCTCCAGCATTGCATAAGTTGGTGAACATTCACTGAGTTTAATTTCCTTGTTCACTTCTGCTTTGTCTCTGTAGGTGCCAAAGGAGGTATGCCCGTCTCGGAGAAGGACGTTATAGTGACAAAGTCAGCGCTTTCACATCATTGACGTGTATCCTCACAAGAGTCATTTGTGTATATTAGCAGCACATGCGGAAGCGATAGTAGTTCAGCCTCTTGGGAAATTTCTAATAATGCTTTACAACTCAAGCCAAAGTAATATCTGTGGGGAGAGTTATTTAAATTTTTGAGTAATCTGTTAGTCACAAGGGTTCGCTCACTCCACCAAGTCGACTGATTCATCTGGTATCCTGACATGATACAGCTGTAACTGTCAGTCTGTGCACTGAAGCCCAAGATAAGTAATTACCACAATGGCAATCACTTTAGATTAGGTAGATGTTGCTGTCGGAGTTGTTTTTCAGCTGACACTAGAGTTTGTTTTCATTTGGATCTGCTACACTCCCCCCACAAAACCAGTATGTAGGCACAGATACAAATCACTGTCGACATTGTATTAGATTCAGACAAATGAACTAGTCTGTCCAGTGATTGATTAGGGAAAATTAAATCTCCTTCCCACAAAAATATCGACTAGAAAATTGAAATCTAAATGTGAAGATGGAAACAGACAGGGTAACAAGTTAAGATCTGTCTGATATCAGCAAACAAAAAATAGAGAAAAATCCAGAAAACCAGCAAATCTTCACATTTGGGCAATATCTTTTTGTATGTGGGTGCTTGATAAGTGACACAAATAATAATTTTTTAAAAATCAAAATCATCATTGTCAAGCGACTTATTTTTCCAGAGTCCTAATGCAGCTTAGTGGAAGAACAGAATCTCTATTTTTAGCACACTCAATGCATCTCCAGCTAAAGTAGAAGTATTAAAGAAAATTTCGCATTATGGGAAATTTTTTGTTTCGCTTTCTTGATGAAGGTTTGAGTAGGGAAACTGACACCACTCTAAAAAGTGCATTAAACATATAACAAACATTAGCAGCCAGTTAGCTTAGCTTAGCATTAAGACTAAAAGCATAGGGAAACAGCTAGCCG
>JAQLOL010000010.1:16910777-16924483 GCA_029783665.1 Naso thynnoides | reverse complement strand
TGTCCTGAGATTCAGCTCAACAACAGTAATTGTGTACATTTAAAATACTCAAATATGTTTACCGTGGTTAATGCAAAAATGGTATGATTAAGCTACAGCAAATTGTTTGTTGTTAATACAATGGAAAAATAAAGAAGAAAAATGATGAAGGCGCACAAAAACAACACTCCTATCTGGAGCTTTATCCAGTCACCAACCTCTTCTTTGCTAGATTTAATACCAAAGTCTGTCTGAAGACAAGCCGCTGTAGCTGGTCAAAATTTCTGAAGTACATCTTGACTTATTAAACAGTATGTCATACACCAGGCACACGTACATTAATAACTGCACACTAAAATTACTGGTAATTCACTGTCCTTTGTTGGATAATTTGGTCAGGTCACAGTCTTCTTCTCTGTGTGAACCAAGTGTAAACTATCAGCAATTAGGGGACTGACTGATCAGTACGCAGCCAGTGTGTGACATCAGCTTTGCCCATGTGATTCCATGAACTAGGATTGACCTCTTGAGTTCAATGTAATGTGAGCTCAGAAAAACCTTGTCCTGCATTGGTTGTTCATGTTACACAAAACAAGGGACTTTTAAATGAATGATTAAGTAAAACTTAATTAATTTTATGTTTTACTATTTTGAGTTTAATGTACAAAAGAAATGCAACATGGTGGCAGCACTGTGTCTCTGCTCAGTGCTGCCTACTGCTCCTCCTGGATAGGTTAAATGCAGATATTAAATTTCACTGGATTTGAAACATTTATGTACTGTTGGGTTAGAAAGTCTTTTCCATTTTTTGAAAGAAACTGAGCCAAGAAGACAGAGGTAAAAATGTTACAATTGTAACATGTTAAAAATTGTGAAATTGTAAACTGTTAAAATTTTACTAAAATGTGGATTTTTCTTTATTTAATTTTAAAGGCTTAAAATGTGGACACTTTATGACATTGGATTATTCAGATTAAGCTTCTTCTTTCGGTTGAACGCGAAGAGAGCTTGAACCCAACGATTGCCGCTTGTGGATATATTTGTTCCTGGCCTCGTGAATTAAGAGCTCATGTCCCGGAAAACACAGACTTTTGTTTTTATTTCCTCTCTGTTCACCTCATGTGAAAACTACGGTTGACAACAATTCACTATAGTTACTTTTGATTTTCTGCAAAAAAAAAAAAGAAAAAGCATACATTCACATGTAATTTCAAGTTCTTCTAAAATTTCACAGTAAGTCAAAGATTGTAAAGAAAAAGTTTAAAGCTGTTGGAGTCAAGAGAGATGACAACACTCTGGTGGGATACATTAGTAAAGTGAGAACAGCAAAGATTTAATGATTGAAATCATTACTTTAACTCGGTAATCCAAATTTCTACTGAAAGATTTCATGATGTTGTCTGCCATAAGCTGCAGCTTCATCCATATTTTTTTTAAGTCTGCAGAAACCAAACAGGCCATTGAGCTCCTGAACATAAAAAAGATGCAGTAAATAGGCTTTTTACTTATGATTAAACTCTAAACTTTGCTCTTTCCCCCCCTTCAAACTTTCATAGTTTTCATACATGTGGTTTTCCTTTAATGATCACCTGACTAACTGTGTTTCTTTTTTTTCTTTTTTTTTTGGATACTGTAACACAGGTTTAAGGCGACACTCCGAGTAAGATGTGATTTGCAACAAGAGCACCACAATAGAAACTAAACAAGTGAACTTCCATTCACGACAGCAGAAAACTCAAGAAACCATTCCGGCACGAGCAAAGCTATTAACTGCCCTCTCAACAAATGGTAAACACTTAACGTTTACTCACTAGCTTAATTACTAAATTACCTTTTTTTCCACGGCATGGGGATGGTTACCGTGGACTGGTAGTTTTTGGTATCGGGGCGTGATGTGGTTCTAAAAGACCCAGCTCCGCTATCGGTGTTTATAAAATATGTACCATTAACTGTTTAACAGCATATTTAACGCACACGCACATCATGGATGTATCTACAACATTTGCAACCGTCCCTCAATGATGACGTATTTCCGGGCTACGCCTATACGTTAGTCAACCAACGTTTTCCTCGATCTACAAAACATCAGTTAAAGCTCTTCCGTGACTCAGCCACGATGTCCGGTAATATGGATGTTTTACAGCTCTAATTAGACTCAAACCGCCGTCCCGTGCGGAAGAGAAGTTAATGCTGAAAAAAAGGTGTTTACAGCGTGTTATCGCTTACTGACTTTAAAAGAAAAAAGGTGTTAAGTTAAAATGTGCAACGGCTGTGTACAAAAAGAATATCCGGACCGGGTAAGTTGAGTAAACATGGGCTGGGACAATGTTTGTTAGCACGCTAATTTAGTATTAGCTGTGAGTCAGTTGTCGTTATTGCTAATTTATCGTTGGGTTAGCCAGTGGCGCCGTGGTATAAATGTGTAATACTCAGGCAGTCATGGTATTTAAGTCGGTGTTCCTGTCACGTCCTGCTCAGGGGAACACTTGCCTGGAGAACGGCTCTTACCTGATGAACTACGTGGGCTGTGCCAACTGCCATCAGAGGGACTTCGTGCTGATCAGCAATAAAGCCACAGAGGATGATGATGAAGAGGAGATTGTCACATACGACCGTGAGTCACTCTTATAGTGCTCAACTACAATGGACAACCAGTTCTTTCAGTGAATTGATTTTTCATATTTTTACCACCCAGTTTTCCATGCGGTAAACTGCAACTTGCACATTAAATAGTTCTAGGGATGCACGATATAGGCTTTTTTTTTTTTTACAGCATCTGATATGCTGATATTTTACTAATCACTGACCGATAATCGATACCGACACCAATATATATAGTATATGTATATTTTTCCCCCCACACCTAATTGTAGAGATCATCAAGTCTCTTCTGCAGTGGAATTTACAAACATTATTAGTGTGCAGACTCTCACCGTGTTGGCCTGTTGGCAAATGCAGGCATCAAATACAAAGCTTACAATTCTGTAATATTTATTCCTTAAAGAAAAAAGAAGAAAAGAGTGGAATTTATGTTAAGTAAAACATGTCAGATGTGTGACAATTGCTTTAAAAAAAACAGTGTATCAGACTTAAAAGTGGATAATGTATCCCTGAGACAATCATAACAATACCTGCAATCAGGCCAAAATTGGGTAAATTAACATGTCTGTCCACAGGGAACATGTGGAACATGGCGTTGACTTAGGCGTTTAATCACGGAAACAGCAATCTATTATTTTATTGGTTATTATATCGACAGATATTAGCGCGCTGGCTGATTTTGGATATTTAATTTTAAAGGCAATATTGGCCGATACAGATGACATGCTGAGAATGTTGTGCATCCCTACATATTCCAGTTATATTTTTTCCCTGGGTTATTTTCTCAGATGTTGATGAAGTTCCTAAGTATAATTTAAGGTAAGCCCTAAAGCTCCAGCATACAGTCATATTTTAAATTTAGATTTTAGGTCTAAAACAAAATGTTTTCCCAGTTTTATGTGAAAGAACTTAAGTGGCCTGCACAAAGCTCTGACTTAAACCTCATTCAGCATCTTCACAGTTATCTAAAATATCAACTGTGAACCAGCGCTTACCGCCCAAAGACAGTGGCCGATCTCATTAATACTTTTTCCATTTTATGGAAAGCTTTAAAGGCAGGTGGAGACCGTTAAAGCAGCATACTAATACTTGTGTAAGGCATCCAGTTGGTTTTGACCATGTGGTGTATTAGGTGTCCTACATTAAGAGTCTTTTGTAGAAACAGATTTAGCAGACTGTGACTCTTTTGTAACTCACCAAAAGCTGGTGGCTGTTGGTAATAATAGTGTCCACATCTAATTCTGTTTGTCTTTCCAGATGTTTGTAAAAACTGTGACCACATCATCGCCAGGCATGAATACACATTCTCCGTTGTTGATGAGTATCAGGTAAGTTTTTTGTGTACTGGTTTTACATCCATAAGTAAGCAGATTTATACATAAGGAAAATATAACTAGTTGCTGTTTTAAAAGGCAAGGATTTGAATCAAACTGACTAGTTTAACAGTATTCATGGTTAGTTGTTGTTTAATCTTTCAGTGTGTGTATTAAGTGTGTTTTGTGTTGTGCAGGAGTACACTATGCTCTGCATGCTGTGTGGAAAAGCAGAGGACTCCATCAGCGTGTTACCAGATGACCCAAGACAGTCTGCACCTCTTTTCTAGGCCTCCAACCTGAAGGTCATGATTCACTTTTTTCAAGCAAGTGTCACCATCATGGACATGTGCTGGCTGCTTTAGGTTAAAAACCATTTTTATAATGCATTTAGAATTCAACATGTCCGTGCACATTTACAATTATGTACTCTGTATTTTAAGGTCCTTCTGTCCATGAACTATGTACGCTGACATCAGTTGAGTAAGACAAAAATATATATTACCCTTTATTATAAAAACAAATACTAATGTGAATTAACAATGTACTTTAAATAAACCTTTTTTTAAGTATTTTTATTACTGTCTGCATTTCGTTACTTGACCCATATGAGGTTACAAAGTCAGAATGACTCAATAAAGAGGCCTAGCATGCAGCATTTGAAATGACAAATTCTGTTTTTGTTTATCCACAAATAGCTGTAATTTTGGTGTAAATTAATCGTCTAATGTCCCAGTGTCAGGAATATTTTAAAAAGGAGTGTGTTTTCTTGCTTTTATGGTCATTTAAGTCATTTATTTTTTCAAGTAGCTTGTCCCAAAATAATATGGCTCATAGCCACCAAACTGTTTGGAGTGCTTTGTTTGTGTTACGCTGTGAGGAAGACAGATTTCAGTCTTAACAGTTGATAAGTTCTTTGTGAAGTTGCTTGAAATTAAAAGACCATTCCTGATCTTGGAATAAGCAGACAATAAAACAAACACCACAAGGTCCAGAATAAACTTTTAAATTTAGATTTGAAGCCAACGTACACAAGCGGTGTTTTAAGTGCACAGAAAAAATAGACAAATTAAATATCTCCATTTCCAAGACAACCAGCCAAACTGAAAGGCTGCAGAACAGCTGCTGAGTGGAGCTGTCTGTGAGATTGTTTATGGAATTTTATTTGCTTGGTATTTTCTGTCAACATCTGGCCGTTTGCTGCGGTTTCAGTTTCTTGAGCAGCAGTCGAGATTCATAACCTGTTTCTACCATACTGGCCTCCTCATGTTTAATATGCCCGCTTCCTCATTTACAAACACTGGTGACTGTTCAAGTTTAGAAAAAGCTGTTAGAGAAATCAGCATAATAAAACAGACTGAAAGGTGACTGTTCTTTCAGATACAGATCTTTCTTTGTTTATGTCGACACATTCTTTAACTTCCTGTTAAAGCTGCTGTTACGTAAACTTGTGGCGACATATTGTTCCACAAATGGAGGAGGCTTCATTTCATTGTGGTTGTCCTCTGGGACGCAGCCGCCCCCTCAATTCAGTCACCCACTTGTCAGCAGTCTCTCTTGTGCTTACTGGGACGTCTCATAAAACAGCTGCTTGGACAGAATTTGACAACCGGCTGCTCTCAGGGGACACGTTGCAGTCTGAGTTGGTGTGAATTGAGTGTAAAAAAAATTCACTTATTCATTTGAGCATGTTCAGTCATGGTTGCACTTTTCATTTCTTTTCTCCTTATATGTGATTATGGGAAGCAGTTTATAGCCATCATCTGCGGATTATGTGGAGTAACTGGGACATAATTGCAGTCTTTTTTTTAAATAAAATAATCTGTTCACAGCTGAGTGCCACATAACTGATTCCATTCACTTGTGTCAATCTCTGTGACGACTTCAAACTCAGGCAACTAAAACCATAACTATCTCCATGAATCAGGAAACGGTAAGAACATTTAAGTGATCTGAGTTTAGTTCTCAGTGTGTTCAACAAATATTGAAAATGACTCACCACGGTTACATGCCTCTGTGACAAAGGGAAATCCCCCCCCCCATTCACTTGAATTGCGCTTACAAATATGGTGAAATGAATGATTAATACAATTCAATGTGCCTATTCAATACCAGGTGTTTATTATATATTTTTTTTACCCTTGGTATGATCATGTTTTTTCTTGTCCCCCCCGAAAAGTGTTGGTATTAGCTAGTCTGCATCTGTCTCAAAAACTTCTGTCTGAAAGACCAGATCTTTTTTGTTTAAAAATTGTAATTACATAAAAAGTAAGCATGGAAATAACAAACAGAGTCAGACCAACTTGACCCGCAGGTTATTTGATGTATATCATGTTGTGTTTAAAACTCTCAATTTTAAGCGCATTATATTTTAGCTTGTAGCTTTTCAGTTCAAGTGAATGGGAAGGAAAATTTCAAAAACTTCCCCTTCATCACAGAGGCATATAACCGTGGTGAGTCAATTTTAATATTTGTTGATCACACTGGCAACTAGACTACACCATATATTGAATCTTGTGATAAAAGAAAAAAAAAAATTTAATTTTTTTTCCCCCCTCTCTGATTTGGAAATGGAAATAAAATTTTGATCCCCCCCAAAAAATAAAATCACTTTAAAGCTGAAGTAGGCAGTTTATTTTTAGTGTCACTGGGCCAAAATTTCATAATAAACTTTCAGCATTTTAATTCAGTGTGGTCTGTAGAAACACCAGACTTCTGCACCTCTCCTTGGCTCCACGTTCAGGCTTTAGAAAATAAAGACCACGACGGACACTTTTCAGCCAATCAAAGGTCATTTGAAAGAGCGTGTGTTCCTATTGACTGCCCAACAATGGAAGCTGTGCATTCACATCCCGTCAGCTACAATGCTGGACAACCCAGAATGAGAAGTTGCAGCTTTAGCAACAAACATGGCAAAGCAACCCAATGAAATAAATGCGAGCCAGGAGAAGCAACAAAGCACAAACAGGGAGGGGATGGGGCTGCAGAGTTGCTTCCTTAGGAGTCTCATGCTACAGTTACTATTATCCATGCTGAAAACAACAGCACCTGTAGCCAGAAAATAGTAATTTTGACATCTGGTATTTATTGGATTTACTTATTATACATATATATATAGACAAATGATGATAAGAATAAAAAGCAACAACAATGAGACACAATGTTTAATTTAAATCAGTTTTCTTCCCTTTTCATCTACTACTTACGGTATATGAAATAAGAATGTACATCGCTGCTGGTCTACTTTACGATGTATTGTTATCAGAAGCAGTTCAATAAAAATACAGATGTCTCAGCAGATTGTACAAATGAATAAAAAAAATAGCAATGATTCTCATGCACTTTTACAATACTCAAGTATGAGTGCACTTAACATATACATTCTAATATGCTGATGCAAATATTTTCTAGCAAAGGAAAAGCACTCTACTACACTGATATGCCCAATGAGCAATTCGTTGTTACATACGGTAAATAATCTAGTTGTTTTACAGGAGTGAGGTCAATATGGGGCTGCATGCCCTGCTTCTGTACATGAATGCTGATGTCTGAATACTGCATGTTGTGTTATTTACTATTAGTGTTCTTAATGTGAATACATGGTTTCTATTAGTGTATGCCATTGTCCTAATGATACATATCTACAGTAAGCAACATTTTTACATCCCTCGAGTATTAACATCATCTTTTTGGTCTCATATTAGGCCTACATGGAGTGTTAAGAGAGGAGTGAAATGAGAGGTAAAGAGTTGGCAATCTTAAGGTTTTCTCAACCTTTTTGTTTCAGCTGCAGGTATCAAGCCACATTGTCAAGTATTCCGAGAGACATCCAACCAATGAATAAATAAATAAATACAATTTATCGTACATTTTACATTACATACAGTACATTCCCTTGAGTAAATACCGTATTTACACATGCTATCAGGGACTCGGTGTGAAACAGCCTCCTGCTACAGTTGCACCATGCGTTTCAGTCACTTGTGTCTATACAGTTATTGTTTCACTTTGCTGGAACCTTTACCTTCGTGGATCAGGCCCCTTCCCCTGGAGCTGTAAGCCCACTGACCCAGCCCGGACCCATCTTGTGGGTAAGCGTGCCGAGCAGGAGGGGAGCCAGAGAGGCTGGATGGAGATCGGCTGCGTCCCTGCAGTGCTGCGACCTCGCGGAACTCCTGGCGGGAGGGAGAGGAGCTTAGCGAGCGCTGAAGGGAAGAGGAGGAGCTGCGAGGGCGAGGAGGAGGGCTGAAGAGCAAGCCGCTGCGGTCCTGCATCAGCTGAGTCAGACTGGCCAGGAAGTCTGCGTCACTGGTGCTGCTGGCTCGCACTCTCAACCGCCGTCGCCTGGAGAAAAGAGCAAGAGACGACATGAATACTAGCACAAGACAACAAATTAAAGACATAATCCTTAAAATATTCCTGAAATCAAACCCTGTCATTGGTATTACTAATTGTCACCATTTATTCAACAATAGTCATTAGGGGTCTTTAGATTTCATAATTAGCTCTGTCATAGTTTTCATTTTTTGTGGAATTTCCGAGGCTTCTGCCATTTATCCACTGGATTCAAATTGCCAAGCTACAAACAAATAGGGCAGCATGTAAACTAACAGTTACTTTTAATCTGAAGCAGTCACAGGAAATGCTTAAAAGTTCAATCGAGTTTCAGGCTGCACGTCTCCAACTCCTAAAGAAAGCACTAAGTCCTGTTACTGTGTCCAGCTGTTGAAAGGAAATAAAATCGGATTGCAGTTGCTTGGTATGAGAAGAAAAAGGCCAGTTACTGACTGACATCTTCATAAAAACAACAGTTTTGTTTAGTTGCACTGTAAAAAGACCCAAGAGTTTCTCTGCAGTTATATCTCTGACATAGTAGCTCTTAGAGTGTTTGCTCTATTATCAAAGAATGTACTGATACCACAAGTAACCAGAAGAGTCACCAAATCGACCAGGACAAAAATCTTAAGGGTTATTACTTAATTAAGCAATATCACTTGAGGTCCTGCTGTTGTACTGAATATCATCATTGCTGTGATGACACTTGGCCTGCGGCTTTGTGCCTATGACCACATCACACCAGTGATGATATTCAGTACAACAGCATGACCTTAAGTGTGATATTGCTTTTATACAACAGTTATACTAACTCCATTTAGTTGACAGTAATAAACAAAAACATGTGGCTTATGTGACTCCACCAGCACAAACAGTTCCACAGCTGGACTGGTGCAGGACTGTTGCTAAGACACACAAACAATTAACTTGTTCCTACACATTAACTTACTTTATAAGGTACAGAGGGCCCCACTACTTTACTTTCTTGCTTGCTTCTTTCCTTGTTTTCATCCCTCTCTGAAGTCAATCTGGAAAAATGTCCATCTTTTCGGTACAGTTTGTTACAAAGTAACCTAGCAACTAACAGTTGGTGATAAGAACACCTGTTAGGTGTAGTAACAAAGAAAGTCACTGATAGTAGTAATACATAAAGTTAAAAGTGCTGTTGTAGTCCATATCAGCACTCATGGAATGCCTCTTGTCCTATCAATTTTCTTGGAAGGAACTAACTGTTGTATAATTCAGTATTTACCATCTAACAAAAGGAGATGTGAAGAATGTAGATCATTCTATGACAGCTTTACAGAACATTATTGTACCTGTTGTCCACACATGGGCGGATGGGCGGTTTCCCGGGCGGAGGTCGAGGCAGAAACTTGCTCGTCAGTTGCTCGGGTATAAAGGTGGCGCTCACAGGACGTGGGATCTTACTTTTACTACCAGATGAGGAGGACAGGGATAGAGGGTCTTCTCCCACGCAGTCGGACCTGGAGCCTCGCTCTGAGGAGAGCCTGTCCCTTGGCAGAGCATTAGGCAGGTTGTCACAGGACAGAGACGGAGACGGTGAGTGGGTGGGAGAGCCGGGGACTGGACTGCTCCAGCGATGACGCCTTTCCATGTGGAGGTCCCTAACGGGAGAGTCCAGGGGGGCACCAGGGTCCCGCACTGGGATTCGACTCGATCTTGGGGACGAGGGAGAGTCTCTTCGCCTGAGCAGAGCCGGGGGTGGAGAAGAGGAGACGGTGACGGTACTCTCCATAGCGCCTCCTGCTGTGTCGGCTTGAGGGTGCTGATTCGGCTCAGAGGAGCGATCGGGCAGACCTGAATCACTCTCTGGGTCTCTGTCATTTGTCAGATAAGCTGTGGGGCCTTTGGCTGGGCTTGGCACTGAAGCTAACTCCAGCCTCTCTCCATCCTTAAGGACTTCCTCGTCAATTCTGTCAGATTTACAAGATGGAGCTTCTAGTGGTATTGCATCACTCCTCTCCAGTACTGGGGACTGTGGAGCACAACTAGAGGACTGAAAAAAAAAAGAGTATGATTATTAGAGGGTATATTTTGACCTAAAACTTTGTTGAAAGAAAAAAAAGAAAACATCAATTCACAGGTGGAGGCCCTTTATATATCTCAGTCATAGAGGTGCTCAAAATAATAGAAAGTTTGAACATGTTTCCATAGCAATGGGTATAGATTTAATCAACACTGTGTCAATATTGCTTTCACGCAATATTGGTGAAACATCCCTTTTCATATTCTGACGTATGAGTGTTTGTGCATCATTCCAACGCAGTTTGCCCTAATGCTAACCATGTGCTTACACTGGATAAACAGAAACAGAAAATCTGTGGCGGTCAATGTCGATACTACTGTGGCAGGCTGCCACAAATAAATAAATTAATTGGAAACATTACTGTTTCGCAATGATCTGTAACATGTCTTTTTAGGTTATAACTAGGAGGAGGAGATTTGTGAGCCACACAGGACAGCATTTGGGATTCCAGGACAACTGCTCATAACTTTTACAAATTTTACAAGATGTGTGGTCACCCTAATTTGCAGCCCCTTAAACCTGACAGTTCGTGACAGTCCTGTTCCTCTCTCTTTTAGTGGGACATAGTCAATGTGAGGAAGTCCTAATATATCCAACACAAAATTACAAGCTGGAGGTGGACCGAAAAAACTTTTTTCCCCATTTCCCCCAACTGTTTTTAAAGTTTAAATGATATGAAGTGAACTGGCTTCGTAAAAGAATGTTGTTGTAAAGACTGTAGTAGGTCCCATTCAGGTAATAATAAACTTGACCTCAATCTAATGACGAGACCCTGTAAAATGGTTAAAATGCTTGGTCACCACTACCTGGTCGATCTGGGGTCTTCCCATAATGACTGAGGGCATTTGTCCCAGCATTCCTGGCAGTCTCCTGTGGCCCAGTAACCACGTGCCGGGCATGGACATCTGCGACAGGACGGGACTGCTCGGCACTGCTGTGGACTGGCCATCCTGCGGCTCGGAGGGTTGGCTCTCAGCCTCAGCAGGCATGCACGTCCCAGGCTTGTCCTCGTGCGGAACCTCACCCGGAGGCTTAGTGGCTCCAGAACCACTGCCCTGCTCCAGCTCCAGCATCACCCACTCCTGAGAGTCTCCCTCCTGAGGCACAGGACTGAGGTTTACAGCCACAAAGCCACTGCTCGCTGCGCCCTCCTCTGGGTCAGGGGTTGCTGTGCCCGAGTGTTCCTCATTTCCAGGAAGCTGCTGCCCGTGTCGACTCTCAGGAATGGATTTTTCCCCAACTTGAGAGAGGACAGGACGCTGTTTGCCCAAGCTGAAACAAAAATTTGTACTCACTGGATGGCTTTCTGTCTGTTTCTTAAAAATTACATTTCTCAAGCTTTCAAAAGTATATTTTCTGTAATTGCGTGTGTAATGAGTACTAACTAGGCCTCAAGGAAGCGTTCAATGGTGGGCTTCGGTTCGGGTGCGAGTCTCTTCTCAAATGCCAAACTCTGACTGTGTCTCATCCTCCGGAGCAGCGGCGCAGCCCGCTCTAAGAACATGGTCTCTGATCGCACCCGTCGAGGAGAGCTCTGCATGGAGCCGGTGTTGGGGCTCTGGTTTCCCTGATTCTGACTGTGCTCATCCTCACTCACCACCTGAAGAAAATGGATGAAAAAACAGTTAAAAACTGAAATATTGCATCTATATCCAAAGAAAACTGTTGTAGCACAGCCAAGACTTTAAGTAGGAAGGTATGCAAGGAACCATTTTTTTCTGTACTTAAGTATCACCATGACAGTTAGGGCTCCTAGAGTGTTTCTATTCAAGCCTAGGAGGGGTAGATGTAGCAGGTGAAGTTGTCGAGTTTCATTATCACATCTCAAAACACGTGGGCAGAGTTTTGACTCAAACTTTACATCTCACTGCACAGAAACAGAAGCAGTTGCCCTGACCTTCCTGATCAACGGCTGGGTGTGTTTATGGTTTCGGTTGCGGTCCATCTCTTCCCACACATCTCCACCCGGAGTGGTCGGCGTAGGGATCGGGGGGCAGTTGTCAGCATCACTGAGGCGCTCGCCTTGCAGGACATCCTCTGTGTTCTCCCTCTGCAGCTCGCCCGGCAACACTGAAGCATTGGCCATGCTGTGAAGGAGAGGGAAGGTCACCCCGCGGCTCATTTTGACAGCACGATTTAGAGCAGACATTTCTCAGGGATCTCTGACGGTGCACATTTCTTCACTAAAAAAAGCTGCAGTCATATATTTGAACTCATACCCAACACAGTGTGAAGAAAGTTTCAGTGGGACAAGTGAAACTGCAACACAGCCTAGAACAATTACGAGAATGAACAGCTTTATGTCACTAATGACAGAGCTTTTTTTTGAGTGTTACCCCAAATACGCTGGCGTGAGGCGAGTAAGCTGCTGAGCAGTAGTTGCTGCGGCAGTGATGGTCAGCATATCCTCGGAATCACATTTCTCCCAGTCGTATGGGTCGTTCTCCAGCACGCTGTGGCTCTTCATTGCACTTTCAAACACCGACATCAAGAGCTGTCACAGCAAAACCACAGGCGTCAGCATTTGGCATCAGGAGAGGAACAAACAGTGTGTGCAAAAAATGCCAAACAAGAGATAGCCAACCTGATAGTCAGGCTTAGTGAAGTAGTCCAAGGTCAGGATATGATCCAGGAAGGTACTGAACTCTGAGGGAAGGTGCTTGAGCATGAGTCGATGGTCATATGTCTCCTTTAGATTGCCTACTTGTTCCTAAAAGCAGAGAGAGAAGAAAAATAAGAGCTTCAATGGAAAAATGTACTGAGAATTATATATCTATGCTGACAATATGCTGACATACTTTGTCTTTAATTTTCCTCCAGGGCAACTGACCAACCATGAATTCCACCAACATGTAGAAGAGAGACCACAGGTCATCATGACGACCCATTTCCTATAAATGAACAAACACAAGTGTGAGTAATTTCACAAAATAAATTTGAATAAGAAAGAGACGTCTTTGGTCCATGCTCACCTTATTCTTATGAGCATTGATAGAAGCATATCGTACAGTTCCTCTGAAGCCTGCCACAGGACGAGGCTGAAAGAACAATATGCTTTAAAAGAGCTTCTCAGAGGACACACAACATATAGGACGTTTAATTTTAAAGAGTTACAACAATGCATTGAGGACGTTGACACAAAGAACTTACTGGACGGACTTCCTGGCTGGAGTTGGTAAACTGACGGGCCAAGCCGAAATCAAGCATATAGCAGCATCTGCAGGTACTCGCTAGTCTCCCCATTGCAAAGTTGGACTACAGTTTTATAAACGACATGGAAAAACACAAGCAAGTTAGAGTTAAATGGTGAACTGACTGTCATACCATATATTCTACTCATGGATGTATTACAAGAACTGGATACCGGACCGGAAAATGGCCGCCGTTCATTTCAATGAAAGTTGCTCGCCTGGCGCATACGCCGAAAA
>JAQLOL010000010.1:16843697-16877306 GCA_029783665.1 Naso thynnoides | reverse complement strand
ATAGATAGATAGATAGATAGATAGATAGATAGATAGATAGATAGATAGATAGATAGATAGATAGATAGATAGATGGTCCTCTTTCAAAAGTTACTTTAATAGATCTCTACTTATCCATTTTAAAGCACTTTTGCAAGGACTGAGGGCAGTGGTCATAATATCAACATCATTTGTATTAACTTTATGAGGTGGATGTTCCCATCAATCTGCTTAATGACATAAATTTCCTTGTTCCACGTTCATTCATCTGTGATGCTGCAGTAAAGACAAACGCAAAAGACCTCAGTAAATCAAACAGCCCACTGGAGAGAGATTAAAACACATTGCATAAAACCAAACTAAACTACAGCTAAAACAGAATTCAATACAGCTGCTGATTCTCATTGATTTTTAATTACTGACATTTATTGATGCTCTGAAGGGCTGAGTGGGCACAATTATGTAGCACATGCATTATATGGCACAGGCTGTTAACATCAGATGGCTGTAAAATCTGCAGTGGAGGTTAAAAAAAGACATGCCGCAGTAACTCTCAGGCTAAGCCTTGATGGCTTTAATGGATGCATGGATCATACGTCTATGTGCTGAACGCATGTGGGCACAATCCAGAGCACTGCATTTTGCTTTTTCAGTCATGAATAGAGCACTGCTTTTGTTAATTTTTTTTTTAAGCAATTTTTTAGCACTCAATTGCAGCAGTTTTGCTTTTGTTAAACAGGTTTTAATCTATACTGCCTTGAGAAATTTGACAAAAAGTGGAAGAGACGAAGTTTTGGAACACATGCTCATAGCTAAAGGGTTTAAGGTAAACAAAAACAGTCTTCAAACCTGCATTAATTGTTTCTTTTCCTGGTCATTAAGGACAGCACAACAAGCTGTATGGATATAATCGAATTATAAAGTTAGAAGCTTCTTGGAAGTGTATTTAGTTCAAGCAGCTACACAAGGTCAGGGGAATTTGAGGAACTTTTGTCCATGTCAGAGAGGTGTTTTGTAGAATATGTAGTGTTTTCGTCCTCCAGTCCTTCACCGGCCGATCCGTCTTCTATTCAGCACCCCACCCCTCCTCTCCTCCTCCCTCCTTCCTCTGATTCATTAGCAGGACTTGGAGCCCTCCTGCCCTCTTTTACTGCCTCCATTAAATCCTTGCTCTCTCCACTGCAACTCTCCACGGATAGCGAGTGCGTCACTTTATCATCTGAGCTAAGAGCCACAGCCATGTACTCTACATTTTTCATCCTACACTCTTCATTTTAGGCCCAGCCCAGCCCAGCCCAGTCCAGCCCAGCCCAACTCTTCCTCACTCTGAAACACAATGAAATGTAAATTCAAATTCAAATTCATAGAATGCTTGTGAGCCTTGTGAATAACAGTTGGAGAGACAGGATACCTGAAACTCTCCAGCAAGTTTCTTTCCCTGTACCTACTGTATAAAAATGACTGAAAAATATTAACGTTTTATTCATAAATGCACATTGTTTAAACAAAGTAAATGAAGTGGGACTATAGGGCTAATAAAATGCCCCTTAAACATCAGTGGGGAGGAGTAAGTGTGCTGTAAAACCAATTAAAACTCAATTTAATGGAACTGATTTTTAAGGGGGGAATTTTTTGTGCAGAGACAGATAAAAAATTCTGCTCATGGGTCAGTCATTACAAATTTGTGCTGGTCAGCCAGCCATTGATCAAAAACATAGATCTTCTATTTAGGTTAACTAAGGAAGAAGATATCAAAGCATCTAAGGCTATATTTTTAAAAAATGAATCAGAAATGAATCACAAACACAAATATAATATTCCCATTTGATATTTTAGATGCATTCATTATAAATATTGAGGATTTGGCCCAAATAATTTCACTTTGTAAGTGATTAATGTCAAAGATTTCAGTCCATGTTGATTTAGCCACACCTGTCATTTCTAGTGCCAATGGAAAATGCGGTTTAATACCATTTAGTGGGAGCACAACAAAGAACAACTTGTTATTGTTGTTGTTTTTCAGGTCAGGCAATAATTTGACTTTTTTTTCATTATTCTGTCAGCAGTTCTCATCTGGTTTTATGCTGCAAGTGGCATGAGTCTGCAGACAGCTGCAAAGTAAAACTGAAAGGAGCTGGTTACCTTGCTGAGGAGTTTGAGGCTCTTCATGTAACAGCTCACTGTGGCGGCTCCTTCTCATTTACTGATAACTAATTGTATTTCTTTTGACTACGTAAGTATGGCAGGGAATGAATAATGGAACACTGAATATGGAGGGTATCTGATCAGGCTGATCTAGGATGTCTTGATGTTGGTGGCTGGGGGACGGTGATTCAGGGCTGGGGTTCCATCTCAGGTGATTGTAGCCCGAGATGACTATTGACTCAGATGATGCCTAAAAAGGGAGAAAAGAAAAAGACTAAAGGTTAAATGGACTGATATGAAGAGGGATGAGGTATTAGGGTGAATGGAGAAGAGGGTTCAAAAGACGGGTAAAAAGTCAGTTAGCTTGTCAGTTGATTATAGGAGTGGCTGAGGCTTGGCCCTGCAAGTAAAAATGCTGCATTTTTTACATGTTGAGACCAAAACCCATTTCATAAAACTGCAAATACATAAATATTGCAATGCTTTCATTGCAATATGAAGAAACTGTATGTAGAGATCCCTGGTTTTCAATTACTGGTTAAGTGCTTTTGTAAAATTAAGCACTACTCCTAATCACTGCTTACATACTGGGATGCTTTCAGGTCTGCAACAACCTTGCAGCATTTAGGTTGCAACCTCACGTAACCTGTCCAAACACACAGGAACTGAATCCCTCTGCAAAGAAAAATACCCAGAGGAGTCGCTGGTGCTGTGAGAGGTGAACTAGAGTTGAGAGCAGAGGGCCAAGGTCAGGCCACAGGGACCTGAACCTTCCTCTGATGGATACCAGCTGACACATGGGACAATGGATTTTCTGCTTATCTTTGCCTTCATAATTGCTGAAGGTTTTCTGAGCGTGGTTGTAATGGTGGACAATAGGCATAGCAATAGAGGGTAATTGAGACACTTCAGTCCTCTCTTGCTCTTAATGGGATAAGTCACACTCCAGCGTTCAAGGTCAGGTGAAGGCCAACTCGATCACGACTAAGTCTTTTTTTTGTCATAGTGGGACAATCCTGATATTTTTCATTATGAAAGCAAGCTTTGTTTTACACAACTGTGTTTATTTTTTTAACATCCAATATGCTTTTACACTATATTTTTCTGCCTATGATACTTAAAGGACCATACCAGTCTATTGTTGACTGTCTACAGATGCTGTTGGTAAAATTCGACCATTTAGTAGATCTCAGACTGCATTTTTGAACCCCATTGACTACTATTGATGCTGAAACAGAGTACAGAAAACTATAGGACATGTGAAAGTTGCTAGGTATAAGTAATTCATCCTTCTAAAGAGAACATCTGTGTTTATTTGGTCAAATATTGCTGAGTGAGAGAGAGAGGGAATGAAAGTTATTACGCCTGGAACCATAGTTCCTTACAAGTGCTGCTTTCTTAGCTCAAATATTAGTGTGAAGAAGGATTACGACACAGACATTCTTTTTAACTAATGTTGTCAAACATTTATTGAATATGGACAAAAATGGAAACAAACACAACATCTTATGGCTAAAGCTATTTTGGGGGAAATGGGTGGGGTTATGTAACCTATGATGTTGACATAAAGGACAAAGACATGTACTAACACTGGTATGGTCCTTTAACATGAACATAAGTGGTCTAATGTCCTTTCATCTCAGGGCATCAGAAGCTCATAAGTTAAAAACTCATTGCCAAATTTGGAACAACATTCTTTCATTTATGTAAATTACATTATAAATTTATCCATAAACATTCAAGCTCCTCAGAGTCTTAATGGCACAGTGAAACCTCACAGGATTTTTGACTCAGTAACTGTCTGTGTCAGTCATGAACAGTACGGTGCCTTTTTGTTGAACTGTTCAAATGATCAATATGTGAATTCTTCACAAATGGAACTAATTTGATTCATAGCTTGAATTATCTTAAACTCGAGGTGAACTTTTTGTTATGTGTGTGCCATATTTTCTTTAGCTCCCAGTGTGTATTTGTAGTAAGACCCATTCAGGGACTGGAGGTGCAGACTAGGCTGTAAATGTGGTGTGTGGTTGTGGTCCATGTAGGCCTACTTGCCCCTACAAAAATGTGCATAGAATAAATATATGTGTAGTGGTTTAAAGGCAGGTTAAAGGAGATTGAAGAGCAACAACAGCAACGCATAACCTTGTTGCAAAATGTGTAAATGCAAATGTATGTGCTGACCAGCCAAAAACTCCACCTGTGTCAAAGTAATAAACAGTAATGGACATGCACAATAACAATGTCCATCTGGCCTTACTGTAATAAACATGCATGAGGGGAAAAAGCAGGATCCAAATATAAACACAGTGGTTTCTTTGTTATGTCTGGCTTTGAGCTGAAATCACACAGCTGCTGCTAATGGCTCAGTGAAAGTGATCTGGCTGGGCTCTGTGATGAGCAGTGCAATGCAATGACTATAATCAAAACATTAAAAAATTAGTTACATGTGTAAGCTAATAGAAATGTTTAACATCTTTTTCCCAGCTGGAGGCTCAACATTTCCACTTCAGGAAAAACAAAAACACATTCACTCGTCTCAGCAGAGCAGAGTCACGTGGATTATCATCATTTTATAAAATTGAAATCATTTATGTTTTTTTTTTTTTTTGGATGCCATTGAGCAGAAATTTCACAATAACCTTTCAGCATGTTGTAATTCAGGTGGTCTGAATGAACATTTGACATTTGCACCTTTCCTCGGCTCTGTATTCAGAGTGTGACAGCACTTTCAACCAATTACGGTTATTTCAGAGAGTGTGTGTTCCTACTGGCTGCTGTGCGGTGCACCTCTTTGCGACAGGTGATGTCGACACTAGCTGATTAGCTGTTGAAGCAAGTGACATGCTGTTACCTAAATCTCTGGTGTAAACTGGCCCTAAAAGAGAGAGCGACAACAAACAAAATAAAACACGAGCTGGAGCAAAACATTGAGGGGTGAGTTCAGTGGAGTTGCTTCCTTTTGAGTCTCATGCTACAGCTAGCTTGATTTCCAGACATTGCAGACCCCAGCTGTAATGCTTTTTCCTTTCAGAGTTAGGCTGTTATCTTGCCAAATGCAATTTTACACTACAGTCTTACATCATCACACGTACCTCATAGCAAAATATTTTAATAGTTTTCAATCGCTATGTCGCTACACCAGCCTGGGCACGAGAGCAAATCCAAGTCAAAAAATAATTATAGATACATGGGAACCCCAGAACCCCAAACTCTTCAAACTGAGAAGTTTGAGGAGTTGGAGAACTGGCTCCAGCAGACCTGCACACAACATAAAAGTCCCTTTACCTTCTGCATATTCATCACTGCAGTGACCTTTTCCTGTTGTGTGAGGTAGAGGGACAAATGCCTCTATGCGCCCTGAGGCTTTCACCCATATGCAAGTTCATATTCATACCTGAAAACAAATGTCAGATTTTCAATGAAAGATTTATGTTTTCTCCTTTCACAAACCTGCACACATGCATCAGTGTGTGAACACTGAGTATGGGTCTCTCCATCGTTCTCTGCAGTGACTTTAGCCTAACATTAAAGCCCACTGGACTCTGCAGAAGCATTCCCTCCTGACAGCACAAGCTGAGAAACATCACTGCTTCTATTCTGCACACAAACAACTCACTTCAAATCATCATCAAAGTAATGGACTGTGATTACAAATACAAATCTCAAAAGAGAAAAAAAAAAGCTGCATAAATAAATTTCATTGATTTGTTTTTACTTGTGACTCATGACACTGACCACAATGTTTCTGCCGGGAATTCTATTTTTCAGTGACACCTTTAATCCAGGTGGTTTAATGCTCCAAAACATCCAGTCATCTTGAATTAAGACTTTATTTGACCCAGCATTGAGGTAAGGAACTTCACATCGTTCTCAGTGTAATGGAGGTTGTTGTTTCAGTTTAAAAAAAAGCCCTAAAGCGTAAAATTGAAACACAACCCTCTCACGCAACAGTGACATTTGTGCTGTCACACTCTCTGTGACCTTTGCAGGTAATCAGCTTTTGATTTTTTTTTTTTAACTTTGTATTTATAAGGGCATCAATGTACTGCAGTGGTTAGCTCTGTCACCTCACAGAAGGAAGTTAAGGGTTTACACCGACCGACTGGTGTCTGTTAAGGTTCCCTCCATGTGCGCCGGTATCTTCTCATCATCCAAAGACAAGAAGGTTAGGGTCATTGGCAGCTCTAAATTACTCGCGCCCCAATGACACTGGTCTTCAAAGGACAGGTTATAGATAATGAATGAATTAACAAGACCCCTAACAATGTCATAGATGCTCTATAAAATGGCTACTAAATAATTAAGTATATCAGGTTATTGCCTTTAAAAGTATGTGAAATACACTTTTTGAGTTACATTTTTTAATGTGAAGAAAAACTTTTTTTTATGTGAGACAAAAGTAAGGCCATTATTCTCTCTTGCCTTTATTTCCTCTGCCCACTGAGTAGATTTTTGTTGTTGGACATAATTTAGTCCATTTAAATATCAATACATTTAAGCACTATGTAGTCTAGTTGTTTATGCAGTATTATGCGGTATAACTTTATGGTCAACCTGAGAATTTATCAACAGTCAGCTAAAACTCATTTCAAAATTTCTAGGTGAGTAAATGCTGTTGCTGCTGTGCCAGATATTGAGTGTAACATCAGAAATCAATGAGCAAAACCAATAATATTAATAACTTTTAAAAAAAAGCAAAACATCCCTTTATAAAATTACAGTAAGGCTTAAGATTTCCGTAGGTTAAATCTTGAGGTTATAAACATCTTTTTTAGGTAACAGTTTTGCTAGCATATCTCACAAGTGACAAGTTAGCTGGGAAAAAAAGCTATTCAGGCACATAACTATGTGTGGCACACCATCACCATCCACTTTTCTTGCATTTTTTACTTATTCATTTATTTTTCAAAAGAGGAATAGAGCAAAAACTGTTTTGATACTAATCGTAAACTGCGAAATGTTTCTTCTTTAGTGACCATGCTAATTAGCTTGCTTTCTGACAAAGCTAGCTTGCTAGTTTGCTTGGATAGCTTCTCTTGTCTATGTTTTATCACTTTCTGAAGTGACCACTCTGTATTTTGGTGTATATGATAGTTTGATAACTGTGAACACAAGTATGTAGGAATATTCATGCTGTAAATCCAAATCAACTGATTGTCTTTAAACTACAATTTTAGCCCTTGTAGGCTACAAGAAAGAGCTTCTAAATAAGGTGAAATGAAGGATCCTGTAGGACACCATATAAGTTTTTCTGTTCACACTCAGCTGTAACAACTATAGTTAACTTTATACCAATTTATCAGATGAGAGACAACCACTGCTGGAAATCATGGGAAATATAAAGTTACACATTTTGACATAAGTTCAGTAAGTGAATGCATTTTTGCTGACAGAATATTGACATCCATGTCCCTCAACAGAACCAATGCTCAGAGCCAGAAAGCTGAGACTAATGGTGAGGAACACAAACTATCATTATCTGTGATCAACTGTGCTCGACTGTCATCTGTCCCAAGAGTCTTTCAACTCAGTTTTTAGCTGAGATATCAATTGATGATCTTTTTCAGATAATACATTTTTGTTTTTACCTCACATATTAAAATGTGTCAGCATTTTTCACAGCTCTCCATGTGTTAAATGAGTATTTTATTCTTGTTAGGCGTGTTTTATACTCAAAACAACATTAAAACAGCATCTGTCAAAGTGTCAGAATAGCAGCAGTAATTCTCATTATATGCAAAAATTAATATTTCATGGCACCCATACTTCATTTTTATACTTTTGTTTACACGTCACAGCCCAAAACTCAGCAATGCCTCCAATATTTTCCCTCATTATCTTCATTTATTTTGTGTTTTAGTTTACAAGCTTTTCGGCCCATGAGCTGTTAAAATGAAGCATATTCCTGACCCTTTTATCACAGGTTAGAGCCTCAGTGTTGACATTAGCTAGAGTGATGTCTCCTTTTTTACATTATTTCATTTAAAAGGGAAGAGTTGAAAATAGGCAATATTTTTACAAAAAAGACAGACAAACAAACAAACACAGCTGTGAGTGGTACAACACAATTTCTTCTCCCTTTATTCATCTCAGATGTAATTTGAAAAGCCACTGCTGTGTTCTGCGTAGTATCAACTGTGCTCTGCATCTCATCAAGTGTGTTATTTACTGAAAATCAATGCTTGTCTAGTGACTCTGTTTGTCATTACAATAAATGGCAGCTGACAAAGCCAGAAAAACGGAAAGTGTGGATTAAGCAGTATGCTAATATCCCATGTGATGCACACCTGATTGAGGAAGCCAAGAAATCGAATCTCATTCACTACTTCAAAGAAATAATCAGACAGTAATGGGCCAATCTGTTTAGGTTAGGCTGCAGTCAGTCTTTACACAACCTGCTCTGAAGCAAAAACTGTGATTCAACATCCTTAGCAACAAATTGACAACCATTTATCATCAGTTTAACAGGTTTTATTCACTCTAAAACATTGAGATTTAGTCTGCACTTTCAGTCGAACCTTCAACATTTTGGCATGTTCAGCTCAGAGAGAACATTCCTCTGGTCATCTTTGTCCAGTCAACACCTTTGGACCCCTGCAGGGAAAAAAAATCTTTTACTTCTCTTGTATAACTGCAGCTCATCCAACCAGAGATTATAACAGGGGACAGGAAATCAATACTTTGAAGAACAGAAAAGGTAAAAAAAGTTTCCTCTGCAGTCAGATTTTTAGAATTGTTTTTGTCTGGAAATGTTGCATTGCAGTAATTTTAACTTGTACAACCTACTGCATGCCATGTGACAAATTAGAGGCATATTTCTTCTGATTTACTGAGGGGTTTTTAATGCCCACAGGGTTTTCTCTCCCAAAAGTCATCCAGCATGCCAAAAAACTTGTCCAAAACATAAACGTAAGAACAATAACTTGGCCTACCAGTGCTTTCTGAGTACTGTATGGGCATTTTTCCAACAAACTACATCTTGGTGTTTGAAACGGTACCACTCAGGGTTGTTCAAACCTTGGTGCTATTGTGCAAACCAGCCTGCCTCTCAGTGCAAACACTGCAATCGCGGATGTGTCATTAACAGAGGGCATTGCACAACAACCTGCAGAATTTGACATACCCACTTCAGTTCTAAAGGAAAACCTTCAATTTTTTTTTTGTTCAGTCGGGAACCAAATTTTCAGGGTCCAAACAAATTTATTTTTGATCAAAATGCTCCAAACTGTTTACAATCAAGGCCATGGGCCAGAATAGATCCAGTATCACGGGGGGGGCAAAAATTATTTTAGAGAGCTGTGTCCTCTTTTCATCAGCGTCAACTAGGGCTGCAACTAACGATAATTTTTATTAGTGATTTATCTGTCGATCATTTTCTTGAGTAGTCAATTAGTTACTGGGGCTATAGAATGTCAGAAAATCATGAAAATGTTGAAAACTGTTTCCCAAAGCCCAAGATGAAGTCCTCCTTGTGTCTACAACCCAAAAATATTCAGTTTCTGTAATAGAAGATGAGAGAATCAGGAAATATTCACATTTGAGTAGCTGATTTTAGAGAATTTGGACTTTTTTTTCTTAAAAAAAAAGACTTAAAATTTATTAAATTCATTATCAAAATAGTTGGCAACAGACAGCAAATTGATTAACCAACTTACTGTGGCTCTAGCATCAATAATATTGGATAATTCCACACAACAATTTATATTAGCCTACTCTTTTTCAAGATGCATTCATTGTTGTTCATGCAGACTGTGTCACATCAGTCAACTTAAAGATTTATAGTACCATTTTTATACAGTGTTGCTATTGTCATTCTAGACTATTGCATCTGCCGAATTCTCAGTTTGAACTTTCAGCGAGCAGACGAATCAATACAAGACATTACTTTAAAAAACATTAACATTATGAACTCCTACATGCATCATTGCAGTTTTCTCAAGCAGAAAATGGACTTTCAACCCTCTGAGCAAGGTTCAGATTATTCCCTTTAGGTTTCCTGGTTTTAGCGACGCTGTATATTTCACAGGCTATTCCCTGGTAGAGTAAAAAAAAAGTTCATGGCCACGATATTTCTCTGTCAAGCTGCAGGAGGGAGACAGTGCAGAGGGGCAGCAGGGTCAGTGATGGAACGCTCTGCCCTGAGAGGCACGGAGTGACTTGCAGTCATGAAGGGGGCAACATTCTCATTTCGCTGGCCCATTTTCGCAAGTGTCATTATCATACACCTCAATGTCCTGGAGACTAGAGGCATCTGTGTCATCACCTCCACTGCTTTCACTGTTCCTGAGGGTGAATGCTCCTAAAAAGGGATAAACACTCTCTTTAAACAGGTCTCTGATGTTATAGTAAGGGAGTTCTGGGTCTTGTCTTTCAGGCTTTGTGATACACTGACCCTCCATGGCTTTGTTTCTCTGATAGTACTTTGAAAACTTATTGAAGATGATGGTGATGGGCAAAGCCACCACTAGCAAGCCACAGATGATACACAACGTGGCCACTATCTTCCCAGGCAATGTTACCGGGCAGGTGTCACCATAACCGACTGTGGTCATGGTGATCGTGGCCCACCACCAGCCAGAAGGGATAGTCCCCAAATCTGTTTCCTCCTCTTCCTTTTCTGCAAAGTAGATGAGGGCGGAAAAGATGGAGATCCCCACTGAGAGGAAGAGGAGGAGCAGACCCACCTCCTGGTAGCTGTGACGGATGGTGGCACCGAGTGCTCGCAGCCCGATGGAGTGGCGAGCAAGTTTGAGAATTCGGAACACCCTCATGAGGCGCAGAACCTGCACCACCTTCCCCACGTTTTCCAAGTCCTCATTCTCTTCTGCAGCTTCCTCGTCTGCTGTTTCCAGAGCTAAAGTGGTGTAAAATGGCAAAATGGAGACCGCATCAATGATGTTTAAGGGGTTTCCGAGGAACTTCCTGCGGGAGGGTGCAACGATCAGCCTGATGATGAATTCTGCAGAGAAACAGGCAATGCAGATCTCCTCCAAGATAGCGAGTGCAGGATCCTCGATGGGTCTCTCATTGTCGTCCACTCGCTGAAACTCAGGCATGCTGTGGACACACATGGCAACAATAGAGGTCAACACCAAGCCAAGGGAGGCTGCAGTGATGATCTTTGAAGCTCTTGAATGACCCGGATCCTCAAGCCTGAGCCAAATGTAGCTCCTCATTTCCGCACACCAAGCACCTTTGAACTTGGCCAGGTCTTTATCGAGAGCAGAGAGCTCCTCAAAGGAAGAGTTTAAGCTCAGCTGTTGTTCGTCGCTCCTGATGTCCCAGTCTCTGTCCTCGATGTACTCCTTCCTCTCATGGTACCAGTTGTTACAGCAGGGGCTCAGGTGTAGCTCCTGGATGCCCCAGTACTCGATCTCCTGGCTGAAATAAAAGACGCAGAACTCCTCCATCATGTGGATACGTCCCGTGTGGTAGAAGTTGAGTACGCAGAGGAAAACCCGAGGATTCCTGTCGAAGTAGTACTCCTTCTCGGCTGGGCTGTAGTCGTCACACAACTCCAGGATGGTCGCCTCGCTTTGGCAGCGGAGCAGACGAGCCAGCCGTGTATGAGGAAAGCGGAGCAGCGTGTCCGGATCCACTTTGTGTCGAACCCCTCCCACGTTGAGGTGGATCTGGTTCTCCTCATTCCCCCGCCGGTGGAGGATTTGCCCATACCCCATGGTCCTAAAGATGCACAGAGACATCATGACGAGAAATAAATCCTTTCATTTTAATAGATGTTTCTTTCTATGGCAAGAAAGTGACCCACAAGCATGTACAGTCAGAACTGTAAGTGGTACATTTATGTGAAGAGATGTCTATCAAGACATATTTTGCTGCAGTGTTTGCAGGACACATTAGCCTGCTGAAGGAAAAAAAATCAATACAGCACACACAGGAAATGGCTTGAGTTGAGTGAGTGAAGAGGCGTGAGGTACTGTCACTTCTTTGAGGGCTCACTTGCAGGGTTATCACCAGGAGAATCAAATTACAGAGCGTACTCGACGAACTCAGAGGAAATGAGAGGCAACAAGTTGAAACTGAGCTCACACATCATTTCAAGTAATTCAAAAAGCCAGCAACTGTTTTCTAGTATGTGCAGATTTCTGTACAGTTCTGTTGATAATGTTTCCCTTCTCTTGAAATTCAAATTAACATGCTGGTTTGCATGAAACCTGCATCTTCCTGCAACATGATTCACCAAACCCTAAATGCAAATAAGTCTTGTACTTTTAATTTTATTCAAACTGGATGTAAAAGGTGACACATACCTGTACTTGGAGCCTTTTTTCCATGAAAATAACTTTTTTCTGAATGGTTTAGTTTTCACATTCTGGTAAAAACAAAACAAAAACAGCGCTCACAGCAGATCCGTGCAGGGTGGAGTGCAGTGCTGCAGCTTCATGGACGGGACAAGGAGAGCTGGAGGCGGGACAGAGACAGAGCGGCCGTTTGTTCCCTTTTACAGGGAGCAGGGAGGGGCGAGAGAGGAGGAGAGCAGAGGGGAGGAGAAAGGGAGGGCTGGGGACTGCACAGATGTAGGAACACCCTGCGAGAAAAATTCCTCTTACATTACACTGTTATTATGATTTGTTTTGATTATATGATGGCGTTCCTAAAGGAAGCTGTAGTTCTGCTGTGACTTATTAATCTCTCCAATTTATTACAAGATCTTTCATTTGGAAATGAGCACCCCTGGTATAATAATTTTAACATGTTTAGTATTTTTTTAGACGTCTGCACTTACTTATGTGAAACTACTGTAACTAAAAGAAGCAGATTACATCTCATCTGCACGCTGGAGGGAGTAAAGCAAGTAAAATCACACCCTGACGTTTCAGTCCTGTGTGAGAAAACACTGCTGGCAGGCTAACTGCCAAACCAGGCAGGAACACTGTATTTGGCAGCAAAGGGGAACTGCAACATGCATTTATTATAGGAGAAAATTAGAAAAAAACATTAGTTAGTGCTGTGCAACAATTTGTCATCTATAAAATAATCTCAAAATGTTTTATCCTCAGTATCTCCCAGATGTTCTGTCTACAGAATAAAACTAGTCCTCTTCCTAAAAGCAGCCAACCCTCGCAGGGTGTTTTTTTGTCTCACTCCAGAAGTTAATGCGTCATTTTCACATCTCTCCGTCTCATTAGGGTAAACACACATTTATGCCTCTTTCCGGCAATGACTTTGATAATTAAAGGCATTAGCTTTTTTTTTCCTTCTTCTTCTTTTTTTTTTGATCTACAGCCAGAGCTTAATTACTAACCAAGGAGAGCAGGCAGCTGACCCAGAGCAGGATCCTCACCCACAGAGACACTGTCTTCCTGACTTGCACATTTGTCAGAAGTGTCTGAATTCGGCACCAACTTGTTTAAATGTTTAGAGCTTTATTTTAAGTCCATTAACATGAGATTAATCGGGCCTTGTGCTTCATTTTCCTAATTAAGTGATTTATCAAACAAACATCCCAAACATTATCTCTTTTCAGCTTTTCACTTGTGAGAATTTGCTGCTTTCCTTTGTGTTATTTGATAGTGACAGGACAAGTGGTATGTTTAAATTCATCCAGCCATCTCTGACAAAGATGTTAGAGTGGATTGTTATTGATTAAATATATTGTATTTAGCTCTGCAAAGAACCATACCATTGTACAACATGTTATTGTCCTTTGTCAACATCGACCATACAGGTTACATAACCAAACTATTGTGTTTGTTTACATTTTCTTTATATTCAATAAATGTTACAGAAAGTAGCTGAAAATGTGCGACAGCGTTAGCTGAAAAGAACACCTGTGTCCAAATCCTTCTTCACGCTTAGATTTGAGCAAGGAAGGCAGCGCTTGTGAGGAACTATATTTCCAGGCGTAATAACTTTTGTACTAACTTTTCTCAACAACTCCTGGCTCACCTGTCCGAAGACAATAAAAATAAAAATAAAACGCAGATGTTCTCTTTAGAAGGGTGAACTACCTGTGACTAGCAACTTTCACATGTCCTAAAGTGTTTCTTTACCGTTTTTTAACATGAATGGCAGTGAATAGGGATTAAAAATGCAGTCTGAGATCATCTAAAGTATACACAGGGTAGAATTTTAACCACAACATTAGTAGCAGATTGGGGCAACCTCTGTTAATGGTGTGCAGTCAAAAAGAGACTGGTGTGGTCCTTTAAATCCTCAGAGGGGATGAAGGGATATTGCTTTCATTCCTCACATCACTGTTTGATTTCATATTATGACTCTTGCGAACAACCTGAACAACTTGGAAGATTTTTGTTCATATTAAATATTTAAAACATATTTTATATAGGCCCACTGACTGTAAAGTATAGTAAAACTGATTTATTTCTGCACATCTGCACATGGAGAAGTTGTAAATGATCGTGCTGATAAAGCTCAAATGAAATCCACTTCTTCAAATTCACCTTACACAGGAAAACAACCTGTTAGCAGTTGCATGCTGAGTCTCATTTCAGGCCAGATTACAAGTCACCCGTCCACACAATTACCTTCATCAGGCTGTAATCGGATCCACCTGCGTGTACTTGTGTTTGCTGAGAAGGAACCTCCCTCATCCTGCCCATAGGCTCAGCCTGCAGAGTTTATTTCCACCACAAACTTTTCAATAAAAACTGCAAATATTTTTGCTCGAGATTTTTCCACCTCTTGTGCCATGAGTTGTTTAGCTGGATTTGGGTTTGTAGTTCAGTTTTTGTAATTATTTTTCACTCAAAGTTTCAGGTTTTTCTGGCTGATGATTGATGATTTTTTCCATTTCAGGTGGTTTCTTCTCTTTGCACTTGTAAATGTAGAGGCTCAAAAGAAGCCATCTATCAGTACGTTTTTGGTCAATGTTTGATGCTGTTTTATTGCTATCATGATCATATCATAACAGATGAATTTAATCACTACCTGCTGCTTATTAATGTAAATGTTTCATCCCAGATATCCGCTCAAAATGCCTGGGGAGCTTCATGCGTGTGGATGTTGGACCTCTTGGAGGACATCTTCTTGAAGTTGCTGCTGTCATCAGTAAGCTGAAACATCTGAATTCACTGTTTTCTTTACTGTTTCCTCGCTTCTCTCTAACCGCCCTGTTCTCTCTTCACAGACAACACTGCCATTCCTCTTACACCCAGCTTAGCCTCTCAGTGTGGCCTACGTGTGAACATAGACCAGCTTGGGAATGCCATGATTTATGCCTCCCTTCAAAACTGTTTTGCTGAAAATGTGGTAACGAGTCTTGAGATAACGCTTTGTAAAGCAGCTCCAAATGTGACTTTTAATGTGGTGATCATTTAAAGTCTTTTTTCCGTGTGCTTGCAGGAAGATAAGGCATTCAAAACGACATTAAATCTTCGGCTGCACGGGAACTGGGTGGTTGAGGACGAGCTGTACCAGGTGGCTGAAACCTGCCACCACACTGCCTGGGCCTCCAGGGAAATTGTCTGCGACCGCAGCTACATGGAGGCAAGTGAATGCAGCAGGACTCTCAGGGGTCACGTTGCAGTCTGTATGATAAGTGGTTTTATTTCCCTCTTGAGCATGAAGGCTGGTGCATTTAACGTCACTGCAGAGAGGAGAGGGAGAGAATGATTATCACTCACTGGCCTCAACTTCTAGGTGTCTGTGAAAAGGGCAGTTCTAGATGATTACACCCTGCCTCAACATCCCATCCCAGTGGCTGGTACGAAGTCTGGTGATCCTCGACGAGCTGCTGAGGTTTAAGCTCATTTTCATCCATCATCATTTATATCATCTGGAAATATCTTTTTTTCTGTATCTGATGGCTTGACTGTATTTGCCTTACAGAAGCAGCCAACAGGGGCAGGATTCAGAATCACAACGCTCGTGTTCTTCACTCCTGAGGAGAAGATGATGAAGGTGGCTGAGGCCCAGAGAAGCGGTTATAGGATTGCAAACACTGCTACGAGGCTGCTTCTGAGAAGTCCAAAGACTCCACCTGAGACCTACACCCAGAATGTAAGTGGACTGTAACTCACCTGCAGCCAGCAAACTTTTGGATTTAGCTTCAATAATATCATCAGACTGCCTTTAATGTGCTGAAATCCAGTTGGCACAGTTTAATTCATTGACATACTACTTATATTTCTTTTGCAGCTCCTACTAGGTTGGATTTGCTACATATTTAGAAATTGAATGATCTTTTGTTTTGTGTGCATGAATAACAGCAAGCACAATATTCTCGAATCTCATCCTGCAGGTTGCTGGGGTGCCAATGTCGGTGCTTAAAACCTCAGTTATATTTGAAAAGAAATGGCTGGCGACTCAGATTGATGCAGTAGCTGCTTGCCCATCGCTGGAGGGTAATGAGCATGTTTGGATGACAGTATGCAGACCTGCAGCTACAGCTGAGGTCATGTCTTTAGTATTCACTCTGGGGAGGATGAGGTTTTAGCCACTAGGAGGGAGTTTATAGTCAACAATCAATCTTGCACATAGTGGGTATTTTATAGGCTATTTTCAGTAATTTCGAGTGTAATGTATTCAGATTTGATCACAATGAAGCAAATTATTTTCCCCAATTTGTATCCTGGCAGCATGGAGAGGGCCAGAGAGCACTTCAGATGTTATGTTCGAGCTAAAAAGTTACAGAAACTTGAACAGTTAAAGGTCAAAAGTGAAAGACTAAAGAGGATCTATTGGCAGAATTTGGCAGAAAGAATATAATAATAATAATAATAATAATAATAATCATAATAATAATCATAATAATAATCATAATAATAATCATAATAATAATCATAATAATAATCATAATAATCATAATCATAATAATAATAATCATCATCATAATAATAATAATCATAATAATCATAATTGTTTTCATTTGTACATAGAACCCCAAAGACGAGTTGTTTATTACTTTATTTTCCAAGGGTCTTTTTAGAGGAGCTGATTCTTGAATTTTGTTACCTATGGGCAGCACAAGTCCAGTTCTTTTCTTCAGTTTTTTTTCCCTCCTGTATTTTCAGAGACATGAGTGTTATCTATCTGTAATTAAATAAATGAAATAATACAAATGACTAAAACTCAAATTATAGTTTGGTCAATTCAAAGAGAAGGGGGACTTGCGCTCATTACGACTTTTGTATATAAAATTTTGGCTGGTTGATAATTCTGGCTACAAATCAGTAGCCATGTTGTCTTTTTCTAAACGCTGTATGTGTTTGCATTCTCCAGGTAGCGTCGCATTCACTCCAAACACAATCAGCTGGTTCCTGCCAAAGCACATCGACCCTCTGATCTCCTCTGGTCAGTTTAAACTGATGGAGGTGCACATGGGTGTCGACGGGGAGCGGCTTGATGCCGCTGAGATGGCGGCCAGGCAATACTCCCTAACTGTCAATGACATCTACATCATAGTCGAAATTCCTGTTGGGGCTGTCGGAGGCAACTTTAAGGTCAGTTGCACTGAGTTACTTTCGGAACAGTTTGTAAATGATGAATGAGATGTTATGCCTGCAACCAATGCCCAGCACATTCATATGCATAAGCAAGTCCAAGAATGCTACATCTACAAAAAATACTACAAGCCTATATTTCAAGAGTGGACAAGGCAATTTCGGACTTTTTTCCTACAACAAAATCCATAAAAACATGCAAAAAAGTTCTTGTTTAATAGAGAAAATGATCCAACTTTTTGAGAGGAAAGTAAACAAAAGCTTAAGACCCCAAATCTAAACGACTACTCCACATTTTTAGTTGTACACAAAAATATTTTAGGCTTTTTTCGAGCCATATCATGAAAAAAGCTCTTAAATCATCAGTTTGTACAGCACAAAAATGGGACTTGTTTTCCTGTTTTTCTTATGTAAATAACAGACCTTGTGAAAATTTTTTTAATCTAACTTGTGCATCCAAGAAGAGAGACAGCTCTATTCATTTTAAGATCTTTGATCTGGAGATGAGCTGGACTCAAAACCAAACTTTGTTTAATGTGCAGATGTGCTTAAATTTGAGTTTGACATGATTTCTTTTTGAGGTAGGGTCTTACTGAGGATGTTTGATTTTGCAGAGTTACATTCAGGATGATCAATACTTCACTTATTACACCATTGAGCCGATGCTCGAGCTGCTTTGGACTGAAGAGACAACCCACGATGACACAAGATACAAAGTCCTTCTTCCCATCACAACACCATTAATGTCTCAACCTCCACAAGTTATTGACAGTGAGTCATCTTGCCTTGGTGCTCCTGCGATTTTATTTTTTCAACAGAATATTCCGCACACTGGTCTTCCTCAGGACCTTACTGAACTTTACTGATGATTCTGAAACATCACTAAAGGTCAAATGACTGAATTGATACTGTTCAACAAAACTACATGGCACATATCTCCTCTGGGAATAAAGTAAACTCATATTATATTAAAAATATCTTGATGGCTGCACTCACCTCTTTATTTTTGCCCCACAGACACTGTTCCTGAAGAGCAGATTTTCAAGGTGCTGCTCGGCCCTTTCAGCTCTGATGTGGCACTAATAAACGTCACCTTCCCCTCTGAGGTTTTGTCTGTGTCTGACTGCAATATGAGAGGCTTTAACGTCTTGGAGCACATTTCCCCTAACAGCAGCTCCAAGGTCTTCACACTCGAAGTGCCTTTCATGGACCGTGTCGTTCTGCAAATGGTAACCTTTCCTCTCACACTGGGAAATGGAATATTGTTTTTTTCCCTCTTAGTTTGGCTGCAAATCCTCATCTGTCTCAACAGAGAGAAATGGGGATGACAGTCTACTCTCTTCACATGACCTTTGGTTTGCTGGTCCTGCCAGAGTTTGCTCCGTTTTCCCACACTGCTTATGTGGAGGCCAAGTTGAAAGACCTGGGTATGTATTCACAAATGACTTGCATACAAATAAAGTGAATAGTTAACCTTAACTCAAGTAAAGAGAAGTGACTTATGTCATCTTGATTGCAAACAAAAAGCTGCATTTGCTAAAAATCTGTTATTCTCCCCCTCTGCAGTTCCTCCTTTTGTCTCTGGGGGCTGTGACTATCAAAACTTTTATATCCTCGTGAAATACGGGACCCTCAGCTTTAACTTTCAAACCATCGTGGGAAAACAAATAATGTCCCCAAGCCTGGCTCAGCAGTATAACTTCATGGAGAACGGGACACACTTGAGTTTTGCAGTTCCATTCACAGCCCCTGATGTTGTGTTTGAGGTATGACATGTTTCTGTTAACAAGTGATGAATGTACAGGATTTAATCTTGGTGACATTATACTGTAGAAATGATCCACCTCTTAATTTACGTGCTTATTTTTCCGACCACCCCTCAGGCCGTACAGTCCTCTTCCATCAGGACCAGACTTGATGTTGCTCTAAGGAATCCAGAAAGCAACAAAAATATTAAAGAATTCTCAATGGCTTGCAATTTCTTCTCAACTCTGACTGGTTTGTGAGAAGAATTACACATTTTTCATGTCTAAGAACACTTGAGGCATTCTAATGTCTGATCCATGTCTTTTAGAGTGTTTTCCTAATGGGACCATGACGGCTTTGGCTGTGAAACTGGAGTCAGTTCCCAGTCTGAACCCCAGTCAGCTCACACTCAGAGACCCCAGCTGTGGCCCCTCCTACAGCGATGACCGCTACGCTTATTTCGTCTTCACTGGGAACTCCTGTAGGACAACCAGGAAGGTAAACATGCCACCAAATAGGCCTATGTTCCTGCTGCAAACTCTAGACACTGAGATCTGACCAGACAAATGAATTTTCCATTCTTAGTTTTTGCAGAATGTGATGCTGTATGAAAACGAAATCTCTCTGCCAGAAGAACTTGAAATGAAAAATGAATCAAAGTCGGAGGAGCCGTCGTACGAGTGAGTGTTATAACCTAAAGGCACAAAGCTGAAATGATTTCAACAGAATTTAATAACCTCTTGTTTTCTTGAGCAATTAGATGTACTTTTTTTTGTTTTGTTTTCTTTTTGTAAATGAGCATTGCTGCATTTTTTTTGTGATGAGTAACCGTATCTTTTTGGGTTTGGACTTTTTGTTGGACAACATGTCACTACTGTCACATTTCAATATGAATGCAAAAAAAGCAATCTGCAGATTAATTACAAATAAATTCATTAAAATAATTTGCATGTCCAACTAGAAGATCTGTGAACTGACACTAGTTTCAAACAAATGGCTTTTTATTTTATTGGAAGCTTCACATGTGACACACACTTAAAAATGTGCATTTACTTGTCTTTTCTCTCCGGTTGCCCTTTTCGCTCCAGGTTGAGAGTCTCTTGTTATTATGACATTAACAAAACCCACGCTGTGGCCTTCCACGCCAGACCTCGCAGGAGTGAACCGTACGCTGAAAATGCAAGAGGCGAGCTGCAAGTTGCAATGCGACTTGCTTTGGGTAAGAAGTGCTAAATGCACTGGGTTCTAATGCATTATTTAATGTCCCCCCAGCATTGCTCCATTACTTTAAAAATACAGTATTCTAAGAACCCCTCCCAAATGCTTGAAAACCTGCAGAACAAGGTTTTCTTTCATGTCTGCATGTTAAATAATAAACGCTTCACAGATTGAGGAGAGGAGCATAGATCAGGTTTTCACTAACCTGCATTAAAAAGTCTAATGGCAAAAAAGTGAGCTGAGGCTCCTCAATTAGGGAACTTGAGCATCCTCCAAAGACAAAAGGCAATTTCCCAAATAGATCTTTAAAAAATTGCAAGTCAAGTAATTTAACATCTGACATCAAGTTCATTGAGTTGTCTTTAAAAAATAATTATCTTAATGAGCAAGTTGGCCAGAGGGATAATCACTGAAATGCACTTTAAAGTTATATTAACTCGCTTATTGTTGGTGTTTCACGCCTGAAGGTTCTGTGTGCAGCCATTTATTTTCTTGTCTGATCTCTAATGATGAGATTGTCTCTCTCCGCTCAGACGACTCCTACAGTGCGTTTCACAGTGTTGAAGATTATCCTGTTGCAAAGTATCTGCAACAGCCGTTGTACTTTGAGGTGGAACTGATGAGGTCAACGAACCCCAGAGTGTCACTGGAGCTGGAGAGCTGCTGGGCGACGCTCGACCAAGACAGGATGTCCCAACCCAGATGGAACCTCATCATCAACGGGTAACATGCTCATTTTGGCCTCCTGGGACAATTAACCCCATACCTATAAAATGTTTCCGTGTTCCAGGATTTTTAAATGCTGGGCCCTATTTTTTGTTATGTTGTGTAAATCACTGGTACATGCCGTAAGTTTTGTGGTATTTGCAGTAAATCGCCTCAGGAGGGCGCTGTAACATGGCTGTAAATGCTGCTATGTGATCCCTGCTGTCTTGACTCCACTAAAATGGCTTTTTTGCGACTTGGACCACTTCATCTGTTCTAATGAAACAGTGTTTGTCATTTTTTAAAACAATTCAAACCGTGTTTTGATGTATTCCTTTCAGGTGTGTAAACCCAGTGGACATGTACCAGGTGATCTTCCATCCTGTTTTTGCTGACTCCAGAGTTCAGTTTCCTTCTCACTTCAAACGATTTGAGGTCCTGACGTTTGCTTTTGCTGACGACCAAGATAATTTGAGACGTCAGGTAAAGTCAGCTTTAAGAATAGATGACTCCTGCGCTCTTTAGCTGTGGAACACTAACATTAAAAGCTGTAACTACAGATCCTAATAGCACTACATCTGCTCATATCCTGCAGCTTTTTGTCCACTGTGACGTGGTGATCTGTGATGCCAGAAATCCACTGGGTGGAGCTTGTAGCAGGCAGTGTTCACACCAGGAAAATGGGATGAAAGGTAAGACATCTAATTATTTGAGGAAAGCAAATGTGTATAAAGAAGCTAAAATGTTTGTTTTTCCACAGGTCAAAGACGTGCTGTTGCAGACCAGCTCAGTTTCAAACATGTGTCATCAGGAGCCATACTTATAAGCTAACAAAAACAAATAAAAGTTTTTTAACAAGAATACACAGTTGCAGTGTTTTCCTTGGAATTACTCTGGAGACTATGACTCATGATGGTGATGTGACTCAAGAATAATGGTGACTAATGGTTACTTATTATTTTTACACATGAACTCTTTTTCAGTTCTGCAGATACTGGAGCTCTTTATTGCTTGAGTATCATATAATTGCCGTTGGCATTATGTTTAAGATTAAATGAGGTTTTAGTAAACACGCCGCACTTATTAAAGAGCAACAAATGTACAAAAATGCAGGAAATTGAAATGTTTTCCTGAATAATTTATTCAGACTGTAGTTAAGTGCTTCACATTAAGTGCTTGGGCAACAGTAGATGTCTACACCCAAGTCCAGAAGTAATGAGAATTTTAAACAATCTAATGGCTAATTGAACACTTAATAAGGTTTTCAATTGTATATTTGACATAAAATTGAAAACCTAAAATATCTACATAATCAAACATTTCAAATAAGTTAAGTAAACTTTGAATTCTTCATCAATTCATCTCTAGGTAACACTTTATTTCGATAGTCCACCTAAATTTGTGGATCATTTGTAATGTTTCAACAACATCAGCTATTCATAATACTGTTTTCATTGTTGGATATGTAAATATACATTTTTCAAAATTTTATTCTGAATGTTTTCAGATTGTTAAAAATTAATGAAAATTTTGACTAATTAGGTTATGGTTCAAGTTAGGTGAAACAGTTACATTGTTGAATGAATGAATACATTTATTTCGAACATGTATAAAAAAAAATGTAACTATTTGTACATACAAAAGAAAATAAAAAAATAAAAATAAAGCCAAAAAATAACAAAGCACCGCACATTGTTCGAAAAAGGAGTAGGAAGACGTAAAAAACTTTTAATTTCCTACTCCTTTTTAACTATTCTCCAGTTTGTAACAAAATGTTACTAAATATTGCAGAAATGAATGTCCACCTGTTGAAATGCACAAATACTCTGTAAACTCTCTGTAGGCAGGCTATCTGAATGTGTAACCGGTAACTGATTAGTGATTTAATTTGATCAGTCTGTTACTAATATTTCGTGGTTAAGGTGATATCAGTTCAGACCTCAACTTGCTCTAATGTTTTAAGTTTCAAGGTCCAACTGATATTTGAAGCTGTCTGTCTGTTTTCTCACAGTGCTAACTGACAATAATCTAATTAACCAAAAAGGAAAAGCCACAAAAGTTATTAACTTATTTTTTGTTAAGTAAATTAAAGGGGTTGAACTGTAAGTACATGTCACAAGAGTTGTGTAACACATCTCCTTCTACCTCAGGCCATGAACATCAATTTCTTGTGACAGTACTTAGAAGCCTGTCATCTTCCACCAACATCCTGTTTTTCAGCGTAACTCACAATAATGCACACTGACCCATTTTTGGTAGAGAACAGGTCAAGTAAGAACTGTTTGTTGCTCTGGGAAACTGTTGTTTAAGTCTAAATGTGTAAACCATTAAGACTGAAAGCACCCTCCAAAAAAGCATTTTCCAAGCACTGTTCATAAACAACCTCTTAACACCTAACGGGTTGCCAACATTCACCAAAAAACTTATTTTCTCAGTTTTTGAAAGGTATAAAAAACATGACAATTATTCAAAACATTACACTTTTCACAAGTGTAGGAACATTTTTAAAAATATATATATTTGGTAGTGTAAATCTGGATGCACACCTGTCTCAAGTCTTGGTATAAAAATGCTGCATCAGGTCTAAATGAGTTTTAATTAAGTCCCACCACCATCAGTGTTGGGTGAAGGTAGCTTAAAACTAATGAAATAACCATGTGCACTGCTGAATGTGACTGGGAATAGTTAGTGTGTACTTTTCTTTTGAAGTTATGGATTAATTCAAGAGTTTTTAAAAAAACAAGCGAGATCCGACAGTCTGAAACAATTGGCTATATTTCAGTTTGTAAAAAGTCAAAATGGAGGGAATTTTGCTTTGGTGCACAACAGCAATGCCATTTTAGGTAAAGGCTCCTTTGAACGACAAGTTAAATCCAAAGACCAGGGTTACAAGCGTGCATGGGCCACTCTTTACAAAAGGGCATCCATATAATTGCAACACTAATCTCTGGGCAAACAATTTATAAATTGTTCTCTGGCAGCTGGAAGTGTATTTGTACACAAAAGTCAATTGCTGACGTTGCCAATTTGCAGCAGCTCTCCCAATAGGGAATGGGAATGCTAGAGTAACAGGTCATGCAAATATTCACTGAAGTTTACTACATTATGAACTTGACCTGAAATGCAGGTTAGAAAATAAAGGGCAATTCAATAATTAAAGACATGGACAAAAAGTTTTAAGAAACGTCTTTATTCAGAGGTTTGATATGAGAATGGGTCCCGAGGAAATCTGTCTCCGCTGCGTCGAGGCACTTCTTTGCTCTGTAAACAAGACATTTATAGATCAACAGCACAGATTTTTATGAGTCATACTTTTACTTTCGGTCACACTTACTCCTCGTTGCTCCTTTTATTCCTTGATGTCCGGAGTTTCTCATGTCTGTGTGATCTACACACTGGCCTCTGCAGGCTCCATCTGCTTGGCCGTTTGTGTCGCAAATCAATGCGTCACAGTGGACGTAGATCTGTGGACAGAAACATTTTTTCAAAAGCAGTTCTATGTGCAGTGGCTGAGACGCCTTATTCTGAGTCTTTTACCTCGCTTTTTAGAACCTCTTCATCTTTGGTGAAGGTGAACATCTTTATAGAGAAACGTTTGACGTGCGATGGGACAGAAACCCTGTCGTCGCTCAGAACAGGGTGGAAGATGGTCACATAACTGTCGTCACGGTTCTCACAGCTAAGGAAGGAAATTCAACAAAGCGTCATGTCTCATTCAACCGTAAAGGACTGACATGATTCCAATTTTCCAAAGACATTCTGTGCATTACCTGTCCACAATGATGTCCCAGCTCGGCAGAGATGTCCTGTCTTCATTAAGGGTGGCCCAGCAGTTCTCCAAGATGAGCTCCAGCTGTGGGTCAGTGGACTGCATCAGCTCCACCTCAAAGTAAAGAGGCTGCCTCAGATATTTCACCACTGGGTAGTCCTCTGTGTAGTAAAAGAGCTCGTACGATGAATCTGAAAGAGGAGTCCATTAAAGAAGGAAATATAAGAAAGCCATTGACCACTGTGAGCTAATGCATATTCTATCAATCTAAAAGAAAAGTGACGTCCATTTAACCTTACCTTCAGCCAGCCTCATTTGAACCATCAGCTGCCCTGAGCCAATCTCTGCTGCCGGGTCTTTGCTTCTTGGTTTATAGCTGAAGGCAACAGTCTGAGTCTCATTGAACCCATAGTAGCAGGAAATGGTTTGCCTGAAGAAAATTATGAAAGCATACATTAAGGTGTTTCCAACCTCAAAAATCACTTACCAAATGATACAACAGGATAAAAGACTGGATGAGTTTTCCTACCGGTAATCAGGGTCCACTGGTGATGTGTATGCTGCTCCTTTGGTGTTGTAGTACAGGCCAATCTCATTCTCATACAGCATGTAATTATCAAAGAACTTAAAGAAAAAAACATGTAGCATTAGACATTTTAAAGATGCTTTTAGGTCTTTAAAGCTGAGGAAGACAGTTCACTTTCATGTCATTGGGCAAAACTTTTTGGCATATTGTAATTCAGATGGTCTGAAAGAACACTCGACTCGTGCACCTCTCCTTGGTTCTGTATTCAGGCGTCAGAAAATGAAGACCATGACGGACTCTTTTCCGACAATCACGGTAATTTCAAAGGACAACGGTTCCTATTGGCTTCTCTACGCAGTGCCTCTTAGTGACAGGTGACATCACTATGAGCTGATGGTGATGTTGAAACAAGGGACGTGCTTTACAATGTAAAACTGGCCTCTGGTGACTAAAGGGCCTGCATGCGACACCGTCAGCCAGCTGAGACGGACTGCTTTACTCCGCTGCAACCGTTTCATCTTGTTGTGAATCTTTGGCGCGAACTGGACAAAACACAGAGTGGCACGCAAAATCAAACAGGGAGGGGATAGTGCTTCCTTAGGAGTTTCGTGCTACAGCAAGCTTGTTCTCCAGATGTTGCCTACCCCAGAATTTCATGTGACATTGAACTTACAGTTCTAGTGGTCCCACAAGAATCAACACTGAAGGAGAAATATGCAAAGCGATCGTCGCTGAACTCTGGTTTGCAGGACTGGTCCTTTAGAGTCAGCCAGCCAGGGATGAGATTGGGCACAGACTCCACCTTCACAGCCAAAGCAGTCATTGTGCCATTGGGGTAACACTCTGAAGGTGATAGGAGAAAAAAAAAAAAAAAATTACACACAAAAAAATGCCTTTAATTCAAAACAGCAGAAGCACATTTTCAGACATCTTACTAGTTGTGGTCAAGGGGAAGTTGCAGACCAGGTAGAGATCAGCCAGCACCCAGCTGTTGATGGGATCATACAGAAGCACGTCGATTCTGGCTCGGACTGAGTCAGAGGTAATTAGCTGCAAGACAGAAAGTGAGATTACTCACTGCAGATGTTGATTTATGGTGAGTTTGCAGATGACATACCTCGAATGCAGTGTCCATGGCAGCATATGGCACCATGAGGCTGAAGTGCGTGCTGTTCTCTTGGAAGTTGTAGCCCTCGGCCATCTCAGGGGTTAGCTGTCGAGGTCCAACCATGGTGTGGAAGCTGCTGCCTTGGTTTCCGTATTTCACATTGATCTGAAATTGGCTCTCATCGCATGTGCCAGTGACGGTGGGCAGCACTAAAAAGCAGCAGTGGAAATATTAACCTTTGGGCTGTAGGTGGGGCAGTTGGAGGTAGGTTGGTTTCATTTCACATTCGGGGGAAAAAAGCAGCCGTTATGTCATGATCAAGAGATTATCAAAAGTAAAGAATCAAACCAAGATGATCTCACCAACATCCTGCAGAGAGGCTTGCACCTCCACTGGGTGGGCGAATGGCGTCTCTTCAGGCAGAATGACAAACCCGAAGGTCAGAGGGAGGAAGTAGACAGTAACCAAGGGTTCAGGATTCTGTAGATACAAATAAAAGCTCAGTTACATCATTTAAAACCCCCTCAGATGAAACTGCTTATCTAATTAGTCCACATACATGTTTCAGGACGACATCAGAATCGAAAGGCACTTGCAGAGAGAAGCTCTTGTTCCCATTGGGAAAGCTGTGCTCCTGGACAATAAAACCTCTGGCACTGCACTCCTCAACAGTGAGAACCCCGGTGGAAAAGGTGATGTTCCTCAGCTCCACATCATAAAGGAAGGTCCCCAAGTGAATGCTGAACACCCGGTCCTCTGGGACTGTGTCTGAGGAGCAGGTTTATCCATTTCACAGCCTGATTTTCTAGCATCTCTAGAAGAAAAATGGGACTTACTGTCTTGGCTGTGGGGTGGTTGAGGCATCAGAGGGGTGGTAATTGGGAACAAAACCTTGTATCTGGTGTCATCTTGGGTGTTATCTGCTCTCCACAGAACCTCCAGCATGGGCTCCACAGTGTACGTGATGTGGTACTGGTAATCTGGGGCATGGCTCTGTAATTAATTTATGGCATTTTAATAAAACATGCAAATGGACCAGTGACCACAGTCTTGCATATCAAAAGGACGAGACTTCAGACCTTGTAGTAACCGTCAGGCGAGCCCATTGGGATCTCAATGATGATATGGAAGTCTGTGGTGGACAGTCTGTACCCCCGTGTGGCCATCTGAGATTTATCCAGCCTCTGCCCGTCGATGCCCATGTGCATTTCCATGATTTTAAAGCTGCTGTCGATCAGAGGCGTCACACGGCGAGGAATGTGCCAAGAGATCACATCCTCAGTGAAGAGGACACCACCTGTTCGTGATAAATGCAGAAGTTCTTTTAACTGCAGTTTTGTGTTTTGTTTTGCTTTTAACATGAAAGATTCCCAGTGACTCACCTGTGGGACAAGCAGCCGCCAAGTTCACCACACTCAGGCCATGTGGGGCCTTGTAGTAAGCACTCACTCTGAAAACTTCCATGGGCACTCCAGCCACCTAAAAGAGGATTTAATGTTTTCCGTTTACAAGGAGCAGGAAATAGACTTACTCAGGAAATTTGAGTGTGTGTTGCTTACATCCTCTGCATAAGTTTCTGCCGTATTGTATGGGCTTCGCATAACCAGACGGGTCGAGGTTGTCATGGCACCGTAGCCAGCTTGTTCAGCTTCCTTTAGCACCATTGACACGGGCTCCGGAGTGTAAAACGTCATCTTCCAAATACCATGAGATGCACCAGAAGCCTATAGGCAAGGGAGAGGAAATACTTAGCATCTCTCTCCTACTAAAGGAGATGCCAAATAATGCAGGGTGACATCAAGTCAACTGTAGTAACAATGAAACTTTAATAAACATACATCAGGAACGGCGTTGATCTTCAAGTTGTCTTCCTCAGCCTGTCCTTTAGCTTCAGCTGGTACATCAGGTGCAGTCATGTAGTTTGATACCTAACAGAAAAAAAAACTGTTTTTATTATTTATGACACACTGGGTTGTAGGATCATCGATGTATAAAGTGACCTACTTCCATGTAGCTTCTGTCGCAGAGAATCTCTCTCGAGGCCCAGCGAGTGTAGCTGCACGTCTGCATCACATCATGACTGACCACGTCGGACGGACTCTGGCTGTACATTTTTAGTCTCAGGCCGACATTAAATGTTGTGTCATCCTACAAAAGAATAAATGCACAAAGACATACACAATTCAGCAGTGTTAAAAAAAAAAAAAAAAAAAAAAGAGTTAAAATTTGTTATTTTAGCTTAAATTTTGTCGTCTACTTAAAATGGATGTTGAAATCATTCAGGCTGCAATGCTCCAGTGTGAGAATTTGCTGCTTTTGTCTGTTTTATCATGCAAGTTTAATGCCATGGGGTTAAGTCAAAACACAGCATGTGCAGACTTCACTCTGGACATTTCTCAGCACTATCTGAATGAAACAAGTTAATAATGGACATATCAGTGGGAGCCTTAAATTTTTTAAGAGAATCTAGTATCATAAAAGATCTGTTTAATCCAGAAAGTGGAAAAACAAGCAGAAAAAAAATGAGTTTCGGTTTGTTTAAGTCCTCAGTTAAAATTAGGGACTCCCATCTGCCTGTATAATTAGGCTCTGCTCATACCATTTAAAAATTACTCTTGAGAAAACGGGAAATATGTGGACCGTACCATGTGCCTCGGTTGTTGTTAAAGCACAATAAATAACTTAAGCTCAGCGTACTTTGTTGTCCACGTAGCAGGACATCAGAGACGTGTAGATTCTGGTGTTGCCCCACGGGTCAGACTCCATGCTGTATCCACACTGAGCAGCCAGGCTGGGTGTTAACGCAATGTGCTGGGTGCCATCTGTGGGACAAAAAAGGAGAACATGCCAGCAATTCTACCAGGGAAGAACCAATCCACTCCTCATTAGAGTTAGCACTCACTGAGGGCTTCCACTTCGAGCTGGTTCCCCACTGCCAGAGCTTTGTCCAGCGACAGTCTCATTAGATTACCCATGCAGTCTGACCTTAAACCACTGCCTGTTAGAAGAGAAGGTTGGTAAGTAAACTGATAAACGATACAAAAAGGTGATTTCATGTGAATGGAGGCTTACTTGATTGCAAACTGAGCTTCATATTTGGCCTTGCTTGACCCAAGACAATCACTGCAGCCATCAAGCTCCATACCAAACTGGAACAAATAAACACAATTTAGAAACAGAATAAGCATCTAAAAGTCATTAAAAAAAACATTAAAATAAACTTACATGTTCTCAAGATTCTGCATGTTGCAGTCTGAGTGCAGCCAAACAATAAAACTTCAGAAATCCGATCACTATCAGAACTTGGCAGTGAAACCCCAGCAAGCCCCAACCAACAAACCAACTCTGAAGTGACAGGGCTGACTGCTTTACTGAGCCTCCAGCAGCTGAGTTATATATCAGCTAATCACAACACACAGGTGAGGCATATTATTGATTCCCAGCCCACCTCAGAGACAGTTCAGAAAGAAAAGAAAGACAAAAATCTGTTTATGTGCAAACTGAAAACACGTTTATCAGTTGTATGATTAAAAAATAATTTATTATTCACTGATTACAAACATATTTACATTTGTGTTGGCATCAGATATACACATATTTTAAATTATTTAAGAAATCTAAAATATAAGAACAAGAAGAGTACCTTCCCTCAAGTCTGTTTATCACCTTACACTGCTGCTCCACAGGTTGATCCACGCTGTATCCACACTGAGCAGCAAAATATCTAGTGTTGTGCTTAAGAGAGTTTATGGCAAAACCTGTGTGTTGTTTAGTCTTTCAGAAAACAAACAGAAAAACAGTCATGTTCACACGATTAATCATATTATCATAATGACCAAATTCCAAATCCACAAATGTAAAGTCACAAGTGAGGAATTCTTTGTTGCTGTAAAGCTGACTTCAAATTTCACATTCATTTAACTAGACATTCTCAAAAACAAAATTTAATTACAAACTTAAATGTTTTTAAGGTCCCACCCTTCTCTAGTTTTACACTTTGACATTAAAATGTATATTTTATTTTTTCTTGGCTGTATTCATGTTCCTTTATGCAGCCTGTTTGTTTTGTACTTGCAAGATATCTTTAAGAGCCCGTGTCTTGAAATGCTTTGCACAGTTACAATAAGAAAAGGACACAAATCAATTAGTTTTATTAAATTAAATTAAATTAAATTAAATTAAATGCCTATATGCAAAGTAAAGGCATATGTTTGCCACTTGTTTAGGGTTTGTTTACGTCCTCTCTGCCATTAATACTGACAATAAAACCCAGGCTCATTGCTTTATCAGCTGAGCAGAGTTCAATCAACGTTGTCCACTCACAGACTTACACAATGATATAATTTCATTAAAATTTGTAAATCATTGCAAGAAAGAAATAATCATGGTCATGCTTGACAAAAATCCATGTAAGTGTTGTGCAGTGGGATGTCTGCCTCATTTCTCAGCTGTAAGACTGTGTGTGCAGATTTGTATTTCCCTTTTAAAACCATCTTCAGGCCCATAAACTGTCCATACTTGGATTAAAGAACATCTTGATGTGTTAAATGGCAGCTGTTCAGAAATCGAGGTAAATCAACAACAATTGATAAAATGTTCATGTCTTCAGATCTCAGTATATGGATCATGTACTCTATAGTTTGTAAGGGATGTCACATGTCAGTATCCTCTGTTCATCTTGTGCTGCTGGTCCAGAAGCGTCTGCTGCAGACTCACTTTGGCATCTTCAAAATCGGGATTGAGCTTTAATGCCTGCTGGAAGTCACTCTTTGCATCGTCAAAAAAACCTGTAAGATAATGAAAAATGTGTAAGTTAATTTTTTGTAATTTGCTGCCAAATGGCTCGCATGAGTCCAGAGGTTTCTTTTGGGGGGAGAAGTGTGAGCACAGCTCCATCTAGTGGTTTATAAAGGAACAAACCAAAATGACTGAATGATTCCACCTAATCGATGATTGATTTTAAACCTGTTTAATCTTTTACATCTATTAAATGACAGCTGGTTGACCATGTGGGCAGCTACATATAACAAACCTACACCGAAACATATATATTTTTTTGGATTACATAGGTAGGCCTCTTGTGCAAATGCACCAACCAAGAGTTTGGGATTACGAAAATAACTTTTTCTAAGAGGAAGCTTTGTTCTTTAAACACTGACACTCTAAACCGATTATCTGACTGACTTACTAATCTGAGTTTCTGTGTCAGAGGGAACATTTTGTCAGTGTGTTTGCTGTGTTTGAAAGAAAATGGACAAATCAAAGAAAAAACAACATGAAATTCACAAGGTGTGAGGCCATCATGAGCTACCCGTCGTAGATTCTTTAAGTCTCTGTGATTCTACTAGTGGGATAAATGCAACTCTTTTAAAACATATTACTGTTTTAAAAGCATTGTGTGTAACTCCACTTACTTATTTCTTCAGGCTTCGTCTTTAAATATCTCACCTACCTGTGTGTTCATTGGTAGATTTTGTCATTATGTCGTTACACCAAAACAACATTAATTTTATTAAGGCTACGATAGATCCCTCCGTGAATACATATTTAATTCAAATTAACATAAATAAATGACAAAGTCTTGGAATTCATCATGAATTGGACTTTATTTTGAAACAGGGCCTGAGCGGAAGTAATTTTACTCTGTCATTCTTAGTGATGGCAGAGGCTTTCTACAGTGTCCCTTCGACTTTGGAGTAAAACACCTGACACCTGCCAGAGGAACGTTACCCTTACCGAGCCTGTAGCGGATGAGTCCTCTGTTGTAGAAAGGTACTTCAAACTGGCTGTCGGTCTGTATTGCGGAAGTGTAGTCCTCCACTGCCTCAGTAAAATCCACACGCAGGTATTTTATCTGTCCGCGGTTGTTATAAGCAGTGGCCAAACTACCGGCGTCACATTCCCTGTGGAGATATGACAGTTGAAAGCTGGCCTAAAAAAACAATATCGTTACACCACAGATACGGGAAAAGAGCAAACTGGTACCTACACTGGGTCACAGAATTCGGTGTAACATTAGTTGGACAACGTTTGCTGAATGCTCGCAAGTGTTGCTTCGTTTCTGAAAGACAAACGTTACCTGGACGTTAAGCAGGAAGAGATGAACTTCGTGTAAAGTTCCTCTGCCTCTTTAAAATTCTTCCGCTTAAACTCAGAGTGGGCATGTTCAAGTATTTGGGAATTATCGTCCTCCATGGGTTCTTCTTCTTCTGCTTCTGCTGTTCCTTCTTCTTCTTCTTCTTTGATTTGTAAGACAGGCTGCACCCATATTCTATAAAGGTGCATACCGCCACCTACTGTACCGGAGTGTGTATAATGAGCTTTTGGAACTACTTTACTGTATGAAATGAAAATAAGTGAATAAAAACAACCCTATCCTAGTCACTAAATTCATTATATAATCTAATCTCCATCAGATATTCCACTAAAGCTAGCTGTGTCCGTAACCCCCTCTTTTTCTTCTTCTTCTTCTTCTTCTTCTTTTTTTGAAGCTAGCCTTATCCCCCTTTTCCCCTGTTTTTTCTTCGTCCTTCATGGGTTGTTTGGTTGTTGTGGTTTTCAGCCGCAGATGTGACGTCACTCAAGAAGAGACCCAATTGTGTTTCAGTGCGCTAGTTTAGTGGGCGCGGCCTATCTTTAGCGGTGTAAAACCATTGAAACTAAAATACTCGATATGACTACCGCCTAACTGTGTTCGACTAAAGTTAACATATAATCGTTTTTCAAGATTTAATTAATTAAGAAAATTAAGAGAAAACTTGAAAGTACTGATGTAATAATAATAATAATAATAATAATAATAATAATAATATATTGTCTTGCACTATTATCATTTATATTTTGTGTTAAACAAGGCCTATAATAGGTCTACATTTACTATATTTTTTATAGTCTGTAAAGTCGGACATGTTTCTATGCTTTTTTAAAAACATTTGTTAAATAGTATAACACCAAAACTCTTTTCTCAACAGTGTCTTTTTGTCGC
>JAQLOL010000010.1:16824737-16843597 GCA_029783665.1 Naso thynnoides | reverse complement strand
CATAGATGCATCTTTCACAAAGTGAATATTTTTTTTATGTAATAACCAGTACCTCTTGCTGACATCTACATGTTTCACCTCTCATTGTTCATTCTACCTGTAAAACTATTTTTCCTACTTAAATTTTATTTTGACTTGCATTTATTTTATTATACTGTATAGCCAACATTTAAATATATATTGCATACATACATTATACTATAGGCCAATATTATTGTTATTATTTTACTATGCATAATGAACACAAAAATATTCTTTGATATTCATAAAGCGCCACAATGAAATTTCTTAACCTCCTTTTATTTGAATAAGTTTAAGATAGTGTGTTTTCATATTTAACGAAAATGTGAGTTGAGCTTATTCATCCAAGGTAGAATGATTATTAATCTCTCCCACTGTGTTTGCCTGTTTTCCATTACATAACCCCAGGTGGCAAACTTTAATCAAATTTAATTAAACAAGACAGTGAGTCACCAGTGCAATTATGAAGATTAAAGTAATGTATTAGTACAAATTATAAGTTGTCAAGCATTACATTTTAACATAAAATACAGTGTGGATTTCTATTACACTAATAAGACAGCAGTGGAAGTGTTTTTCATTTTAAAAATGAGTGCGCCTATGTGACCATCACAGACTTGAACATCTGTCACATCAGTCTCAGGACAATGTGGAAACTCACTGTAGTGACAATGAGGCAACCCATAAGCAAACTGGTGAGAAATTCTCAAATGATCTTGTGGTTGAAGAAGTCAACTACCCCGGTGAAAAATTACACCTTAAGAAAGCAAAGGTCACCCACTGGGCGCTCACTTCCCATTTGTGGAACATTTATCTCCAGACTGTGTGGACGAGTTAAAACACAGAGTTTGACCCAGAGGAAGAAGATGTAGGTCACTGGCTTCTGACACTGCCGAAAAAACGGCAATAACACGCAAACTGTGGGTAGCTGCATGTCATCACATCACATGAATCAATGTGTTTATGCTTCCAAACATCAAGGCAGAGCTAAGAAAGAACATGCTCACATAGTTAAAAAAAAAAGATTGAGCTTTTTTAATGCATTCAAAGTGCTGAAATATTGTGCTCACCCTGTGTGTGTATGTGAGTCTTAAAAATGTTTATTTTAGCCAGACCAACTTGTACACCTGAGGTAAAAAAAAAAAAAAGTGTTATGTTCAGGTGAGCCGGAGCTTCTTCCTGCACCCTAAATGTTGCCGTTGGCTGAGAGAATTAACACAAAGTTTTAAAGTCTACTTTGGTTTGGCAGAATCAGGACAAACATCCATCACACACGTTCATGCAGGGGGTCGTCTACACTGACAGACCCACAGCATCGCCACACTGCACGCATCACTACAGTTTAGCTTTCAGTGCAGTCAAGATGTCTCAGTGCATAAAATTTATCGTCAACCATAAACTGGAACGAAATTGAATCTGTTTCACTCTGATTGACGGAAAAAAAGAACAAACTGAAACAGTTTCACATGAAACAGCTTGGACGAAAAAGTCTTGAAGTTCAGAGCTTCAGCATATTTCCTTCAGCTGATGGAATTTCTGATTGAAGAGCTTTTTTGAATAAAATTCAGGGATAAACTGTCATCCTCAACAAGAATATTTAAAATCTTTAGGAGGGTCATTTTTGTCATGCTCCCAACTTTTTCTTAGAGATACATCTAGTGTTTTTTTTTCTTAACAACATTTTATTTACTTTTTATTAGTAATTAAAAAAACAAAACAAAACAAAAAAACCCCAAACAAAACAGGGCAATCGAATCATTTCCATATTTTATGTGCAGTTATTCCAAGACCTTTTAACTACAGAGTGATTTTACCTGTGGTACCAAACACAGTTGGACTATTTTTAATTTACTTTATTGGTCACATATACTGTGTACAGTGAAATTTGGTCTCTGCATCTAACCATCCCTGAGGAGGAGTGGGCAGCCACAGTGACTCCAGATCTGACTGATGATAGACCTAACATACATGTTTTTGCTGACAGGGGAAACAGATGTAGTAAAATTAATTCAAATAGCCATATGTGTATTTAAGTGTCGTAATATCACAAAAATATTTTAGATATTATTTTCAGTAGCCTTGTCTGGCATGTACTGTTTTTTTAATAGGCCAATTTGTAAGGGGTTGTTATAAAAATTTACACAGTTTATTTCAAAGCTTTTTTTCCTATGGAGCATGATCTGTTTAATATCAGTATGAAGAGTGAGAAAAGATTTTTTCTCAAGTTTCTTACAGCTAGAAAAACAGCAGTCACATGAATAGTTTACATTTTGGGAATGCTTTCTTGCTGAGAAAGTGTCACAATTTTGTGGTTCAAAAGAAATGAGATATCGCTATAAATGAGCTCTAGGTGTGTAGGCACATGTTTTATACAAAATATAAACAAGGCTAGCTGTTTCCATCCATTTCCAGTCTTTATGCTAAGCTAAGCTAACTCAATACTGACCTTTGCTTCATATTTACTGTACCATTTTGATCAACAGATCACATAAGTTTTTCCTCACCTGTTGAGAGGGTCTAAGGACAGAGAATGTCACATCTGTGCAGTTTGTGAAAACCCCTGAGACAAATTGTAATTTGTGATTTTGGGCTATACAAAAATTAATTTGATTGATATAGAAAAAAAGGTACAGATGGAGTAAGACAGCAAATGTTAAAGCTAAACAGGCTTTTTTTTAACCACAGAGATTTAGAAGATAACATATATTAAATAAAGAGAAGGGATTTTTAGGGATGCTTATTATATAAAACATTTAAAATATAACAACCCTTAAAACACATTAATCACTGAAATAGAGTACTTGTAAACTGAAATATTGTTGAAGATTCACCTCTTAAACCCGGTGAACAGTAATTCTTTGGGCTGAAGTCGATGTCATTATGTGTCTTTCTCAGGGGTGTGTGAGTCTCATTCATCTTCCTCCACTGAAATACTGGTGGCCTCACCTCTCTGACCGCCTGTGTGTGTGTGGTAACCATGAAAGCCTCTGAAACAGCAAACAAACATAAAACAGCTGTGCGGTTGAAGGAAGCAGGGAGAGGATCCAACCCAGACAGGAGGTAAACTTTGGCGTGTTGACTCTCCACCTCACACAGACACAGCAGACAGAGACACTCTGTTGGCCAACTCATTCCAGAGGCAACACGATGACCCCTGTGTGTTTTATTATTATGAGAATAACAGGCTGCAATAACAGATGGAGGTGAAGAGGAGCTGTTCAAATAATTACACTGCACATTAATTCATCAACTCATATCAGCACGATTAGTAGTACTGCTTAGTTGCAGGTACACGTTAGACTGTCATCCAGCTTTACTTTGCTGTGTGACTGCATGTGTGTTTCTCAGTCAGCGGGGTTGGAGGTTAGGACATGACCATCCTCTGACTTGAGGTATCAGAGCTGTTTGAGTGCCAGAGTAAATTATAGCACATTGTTAATAGAAATGTCAGTTTAACCATCATGTTTGACTTTCTATATAGGCTCAGAAATACATAAATGACATTGAAACTGATATAATACCTCGTTTGTATCCACAGAAACTTATTTTAGAGTGATATGTTGGTTCTCCCAAACACCTGATAGTGCTGAAAGAAATTTACCATAATAATAATTTTTTGTGGAGGGGAAGTTAAATACGAAGGCATATGGCTGCCACGCTATAAAAATAAAAATGAATCAGTATCACACTTTAGTGTGATAGGTGTATTGTTATAACAATAAACTTATGTTATAACATTAAACTTTTATTGTTATAACAATATAATATTTATATTGTTAAAACATGAAACTTATCATGTTATGACATGATAATTTCTTGTTATAACACGAAACTATATTGTTATAACAATAAACTTATGACAATAATTTATTGTTATTTCAGTATACTTATCATGTTTTAATATCATCATTTATTGTTATAGCTATAAATTTATCATGTTGTAATGTGATAATTTATAAGAAATTATCATGTTATAATATGATACATTTCACATTTTAACAATATAAATAGTATATTGTTATAACAATAAAGGTTTCATGTTATAACATGGTAAGATTATTGTTACAACAAGTAATTATCATGTTATAACGTGATAAGTTTCATTTTTTTTACAATAGAAGTAGCATATTGTTTTGACGATAAAAGTTCCTGGTTATAATGTGACAAGTTTGTATGTTGAAAAAACATGAAGATATCATGTTATTTCATAAAAATATCACATTATAACATGAAACTTTTATTATCACAATAAAACTATCATGTTGATATGTGATACTGATCTATTTTTATTTCTATGACATGACAGCAATACGCCGCTGTCGTTAAATGTGATGTTTTCATTCTCACAAGAAAATGCATGTTGACAATGTTTGTCAGTGGTTAATGTGTTTATAAGAAGTAGTGTTTAAAGTTGCTTTCTTTAAGATTTTATTTTAAAACTAAGTTGCATGTTTTTATGGTAAATACTTTAAAAACAAAACACAAAACAACCATCAGTTATTTAAATCTTGCTTGTTTATACAATATTCTAGAGCTGTGCTGAATAAGTCATAACATTCATAAAATTAAAATTCAAAGTCTAAATTAACATTAATTGCACAGGCTGTGGAGCCAATAGCAGAGCTTTGAGCAGAGGGACTGATACCGGCAGACAGCTGCTGATGGTGGTGATGACCGCACCTGTGAAGGAGCCCTTTAGTGACAGGAGAGCTCAGAGTTCATTTTTTAAACTTTCTGAATTAAAAAGTGGATTTATTTTCACTTCAACCTTCCAATAATCCAGAAGTCAAACTATAGAGAGTAGTGCAAAGTAAAAGTTCACTTTTTAGGGGGTTTGAATTGGCTGTTTTAAGACAGCAGATTGTTCAGATATGAGAAGAAACTGGCTCAGTAAGCAGGGGTTTTTTTTGGTTTCTTACTGAATCTCATTCTTTTTGTCTTCACATCATGTCTGTAAGATAGGACTTGAAACTTTGATAATGTTTGATTTACATAATAAAAACAGTAATTGCTTTAGCTACAAGCAGTGGTAAAAAACTATATCAAAAGATATATTAAAGAAAATATGTATACATATGTTTGTATATAGATTTTTTAAAAAGGGGTGTAGGTCTTGAAAAGTGTCAAACTTCTACCTTCTCCTTTCCAGACAAATTGTTTATGTTAGAATGAGTTTGCTGTATGTTTCAATCTCATTGATGGGTCCATGTTTTGTTCTTTTCTTTAATGTTTATATGTTCGAAATAAATTTAATTTAAAAAAAAACAGACTTTCAGAACTTTGTTCGAAAACATCAGTAGAGGCTTCAGTATCATTAACAATTGGTACATAATATATTTAACTGATATCTGCTTCCATTCTGCCTGACAAGATTGTAACATTTTCAGTATTATTCTCTAGTTTCTCTAAATAAGAAAAAGACGATGGAATGCACAACAACTTCTTTTTCATCATTTTATTGTCCACTTTGTCTGCATGGTTAAATTTAAAAAAAAATTCTACATCATCTTTTAACTTTCACAGACACAGAAAATTTACATTTATTGTCCATCACACATACTACATCTTGTAACAATATATTTTCTTAAAGTTACAATATTGTAACAGAGTATATAAAGAAGTAAAAATGTAAAAAATAGTTAATGTCAGAAACATTTTAAGGGTTGGATGCTTTAGAGCATAGTCATTTTTCTGTTATAATCTATTTAATCTATTAAAACTGCTATATACAGTTAGCAACTTTGTACAAACCAGACAGAAAAACAATACAAACGAAATAATGTGAAATAATGAAACACTTGTTTTTTGCATTTATTATACACAGCACCATGTTCAAAAGCTGTTTAGAGAAAATCATGTAGTTAACTTTTACAGCAGTTTCAAAACATTGCATTTAATGTTCACGAAAATCCCAGCTCAACCGTGAATATTGTTACTCAACAGTCAACAGTTGTCTGTAACATTACAGCTACACTCCATCCGTGGTTGAATCCATACAACAGTTATGGGAGGGTGGATGACAAGGAGCTTTGGTCCAAACCAGCTTGCTGTCTCTGCAGAGAGGAAATAAACAAAAAGGTCAAACTCTGTGGTGGGTCGAAGGCTTTTACAACAAATCACCCCGAAAAAAAACTGTCAACACTGACCTCTGTTTCTTGCTTTAAGCTCCGCCCACCATGTTCTCCAGCCGCTCTATTCTCCCAGATACATCAGCCAGTGAGGTTAGTCAAGGAAACTCAGATACAGGCACAATTAAATAATGAAAACAGTCTGAAAGAAGGTGGTAGTGTTGCTCTATTAAACAAAGACACGTTGTTAAATTATATGTAAGCAGGTAAAAAAAAAGCAGCTTTCTGCTCCATTAAATGTGCTGTAGAGGATGTTTATAATCAAATGCCATCCATCTGAAACAACAGGAAGGATATGCTTGGCTGTGAGCTGCTGGATGGCGGCCTGTGTCTGCTTCTGGAAAACCAGCCGGGCTTCACATTTACAGGGATCCTCCACCACCTCCACCTTCACCTCTTTGCCAGGAGAAAGCAAATTTCACATCAGTGTAACAGATCAGGCACAGAGAGAAACAGCACACAAAGTTCCACCAACTCAGCTACTCCAAGGCTAGAAAACACACTGAAAGACAAACGCTCTCCAAAATATTCTAGATTATCAATTTATCATTGCCAAAGCACAAATAAAGTAACTCAATTCTATAATATTACCCGATAATTGTCCAACAAATGCTACAATCAACGGTGAATTATAGACTCGGGCAGGCCTTTTATAATGCACCAGTTGGTTGTGATGTTGTGAAGCTCTGCTTAGAAGCCAAACACAAACTGCACATTGCTTTTCAAGCTTTTTGCACTTTCACTTTAAAGCTTTTGAGCAGCATCAATATTTCAGCAAGAAGTCACATTTGCTGCAGCAGTCCTTGCAGCTCGTTCTTACGTTTCAGGGAACATGTTTTCTTGTCCGCATTCAAGATATAACCATTCCGGCACTTGCAGTAATAGGAGGCATTGCTGTTGATACATATGTGTTCGCAGTCATGTCCCATGGCACAGGGGTCCAGACCTAGAACAAGCCGGGATTAAGGGATGGCGCTGTCAAGGTGGCAGCATGGATACAGTCTCATGTGCTAACACACAGTAAACTATGAGCAGATAGCCTGTGTTAGGTAAGGTTGTGCTCTGCAGCTTGCCAAAATGCATTGGATATCTAAATCTCTTTCTAATTGATGGTAATTGTTGACCCAAAAAAAAGGTGAAATAAAATTTGTCATGTTTTTTGCTTATACAATTTTTTAAAAAATTATATTTGCAAGCTTGTCTTAGTTTGTACTTGACCACGTCATTTCCGGTGGAAAAACTCGGTCCATTCTTACACCTTCACCACATCTCAGCCAAGGTGCGAACTGCTTACGGTCGGTTCACTGTGTGTTGGACAACACAGGTAAAATCACAGAACCCTGAAGTACAACAGTTATGACAGTTACATGGATAAATTATTTCATAATGCTGGCGTAGTTGACCACAGCAACAAAATTATCAAACATGGAAAAAAATGCACAAGTTTACAGCAGAATCTCATCTGTCCAAAACTATGAAGTTGTTGAGGAGAAAAAAATCTGCATAATTTTTTTATTTCAGATCAGCAAGTGGATTTTGAAAGATGAATGAAAATTTTCACACATTTCTCCAGCAACAAAGAGTCCTTCTGGGGATTCATATGCACATAAAGTCCATGCAAAATGTATGTTTATTGCATTTCAGTCATTCTTGCAGAAGCTTTTGTTTCCAGATTTGTTTGAAAAGTGAGATTCTGCTGTTTGAGGGAGATTGATAAGTTTATGGCCTAAGGTAGAAGGATCACGAGTCTTCAGCTCCATTACATGCAAGTGCAGTAAATTAGAGAGACGGTGGTAGTGGACGACTGCAGGCCCATAACCTCCATTTCCTCAGACAGCGCTGATTTTCAGTTTTAAAGTAACTGAAACAGAAATATGACAGAAGTCATTAGGCTAACAGTAAACTTTTCACATAATAACTCAAAGAGTTTAACTGCTCATGCATGTATAGAGCTGTATAATTTATCTCCACCTATATTAGGCCACAGACTTAAATAAATAACGCCTCTTGCATTTAAATCATTTCAAATAAAAAGGGATACATTCAAAGCAGTCACAATGATGCTTTGCTTGTAAAACAAATAACCAATAGTCACCATATTCATTTTTATCTTTTAAAGTAAGAAGCTGAAAGTTTAGGGCTGCATGGCCCCAACACTTTTCGCTGGTTTAACAACTGCAAGCAGGTTCTAGTCCCGACATCTGCAGTCCATGTGGGGGTTTTGGTATTTTTCCTCATGATTTCAGGGTTTATAATTCAACAAAAACCCAGTAAATGATTCACATTCTGCAGCAAACCCCAGTGTAGACTGTAGGTGCCCCTTACTGAGGAACTAGAACCAGGGTTAATGTTGGGAAAAGAGTCTCACGGGTCTCTTGGTCCTACCACACAGGGTCTCCCTGAACTTGGAGGTGAGCTTTTCGATAACACCGTAGGTCTCCACATAGAAGACATGGTCCTCCAAAGGGATGCTGGCCATCAGCTGCAGGGAGCGCATGTCAGCGCGGTCCACCCCGACAGCGTAGATCTCAATGCCTGAGGCCCGAGCCGCAGCAGACACTTCCTCCACCTGGTCCTGAGGTCTCCCGTCTGTCACTATGATGGCCACCTTGGAAATGTTCCTGGAGCGAGGCCGGGCTCCAGACTGCTCAGTGAAGGCTTCGTTCACCGCTGTTTTGATGGCGAGGCCAGTCATGGTGCCGGCCGCTAAAGGCTCAATGCGGGAGATGGCTTTCTTCATGTCAAGTTTGTTGAAGTGGTCCTTGAGCAGGAACTCAATCTTGACCGTGCTGGCGTAGTTGACCACAGCCACTCTGGTGGCATCCGTGCCCACGTCCAACGTGTCGACCATGTCAGCCAGGAATATCTTCACCTTCTCAAACTCGCCAGGGCGCACGCTGCGAGAGCTGTCGATGATGAAGACCAGGTCCAGAGGACGGCTCCTGCACTGAGAGTCTGTCTCTGGTGATCAACCAAACCACGGCAGGATTAAGTTCCATTTGAAACTAAAAACCAGCTGATTACTCAGAGAAATGGTCGAGCTTGTTGGTTAAACAGTCACAGTGAGTTACACAATTCACAATCAAGAACAAAACACAAACACTATAGGATGCACAAATGTGTTACCATGGTAACAAAAGGAGACTTTTGTGCATCACTAGCAGTAAAATCAAAGGTTGTGTTTGTGGTGAAATGATTTAGTATCAGTCATTCATACTATATCATTTCAGTGTTTCACAGCCTGGAGACTCATCATTAAACATATCCTTTTATCTCATTTTGGTGAATGAAAAGGATGCTGAATGCTCACACATTAAAGGCAATGTCACACCCGCAGATGGAGACAGTGTTAGGAGCCCTGCCTGTCAAATCAAAAATTCAGTTCATATGCTAACCTGCATCTCTGCGGTCACACAAATAAGATTTTTGGGGATGATACATTTAAGTGTATAAGTCACCTTCCTCTGTCGCCAAATTTTGGTGCGTAACTCATGCCACAGCTTGAGTGCACATACATAAAACATATATCAAAATGTGTGGAAGTATTGGGAATGGTGTGCTATGACTTTTGGTAACGATTAGTAAAACAGTGTTTGCAAAAATCTAAAAAAAAAAATCCAACAACAAAAAATTTCCCATAAGAATGAATAGGGAATGGTAGAAAAACTTTGCAAAAAATGATCAAAATGATCAAACCCACCTCTCTTTGAACTTGTACTGCTTTCACACAGTTTCAGCTACAGACTTCATTCAAACTTTAAACAAAACAAAAGACTTTGAACTATTAATCTTGTATTCACGTTTTTGTTATCATTTATCATTTTTGAGATATTACAGTTTTAGTTTTATGCCATTTTTGTTCCTCTTTAGATTTTATAATGGGTGTGTATTGCGGAATCTACAAAAGGCTAGAGTGGGTGATGTCATCGCTAGAGTGGAGGAGCATTGAAACGTAATTTAAAAATCTCAGAAACAACTCCCAGTAAATCCCACAACTTTGGCCAAACCACACATAAAACATCATAAAACAGTGGGGAGTTTTGTGAGGGTTCTTGTGATATAAGTTTGGAAGCAGTCTGACTTATACTTCATGCTCAGTGAGGCTCTGTGTGACAAGAGTTCACCAATTTCTCCCATAAGCGGCCATTATAACTGAGGCTTGGAATTTCTAGAAAAGAGGCATCCAGCAGGGAGTGTCGAAACTATCGGCTGATACAGATGTGGTCGATCTGATTTTCAGTAATGTGATTAGCGGAAACCCATGTTGTTTTATGGGTATCTTTGTGTGGAAAAACAAAACCTCCAATAATCAAATTATTGTCTGCACAGACTGCTGCAAAACTTGCTCCATTTTCATTTATGGTTCCAAGCCCATGCTTACCCATTTCCAGCTCATAGCCATGGTTGTTGCTTCCTATCTTTGCGTTCATGTCCCCCATTAAGATAGTGGTGTCCTTTTCTTTCTTAGTCTGAAGAATATGATATAATTTGTTGTAGAACTGGTTTTTGATTTTGTCGTCTGCGTCATTTGTAGGGGCATAGCACTGCACTACTTGAAGGTTTATTTTTTATGTGTGTGGTATGAAATTTAGCTGTAATGATCCTGGAGTTGTCTGGTTCCCAACTGATGAGAGCCCTCTGTGCTCCTTTGGATAACATAAACCCTACACCCTTGGTATGTGGTGCAGAGTCATCTGGGTGACCTGAGTATAATATGGTCTCACCACAGGCCTGCTTGACTTGCCCTGACTGTAGCCATCTTGTTTCACATAGACCTAGGAGAGATATTCTGTACCTCCTCATCTCCTTTGCTATTGCTGCTGTCTTTCCTCCTGCATACATGGTCCGAACATTCCATGTTACGATGTTGGTGGATCGTCTAGAGGTCAGAAGATTCAGGCATGCCGTCTCCTTTCGGTTTTCCGTGTGTGTCGTCATTTCCGCTCCGTTATGCGGAACTGGAGAGTCTTCCTTTCCAAGACTTTGGGGGTTTTGGGTCATTATCAGCGTTTTTGTAGCAGGAATGTTTTACAGGTTGGGGTTGCTAGCCCCAAGCCTAACCTTCCGCCATTTCTGGGTTCAGGAAGGTTTTGGAGTTGACTTGTTAGTCCTCTCCCCTATCCTCTGTGTCTTCCAGGTAATGGGTTACAGTCTCATACCACATGAGACCAGACAAGGCTAGGGTTGTGTACAAGCGGTCTCGGGGCGTCAAGCCCAGCCAACTCCTGCTACTGTGTACTGAAAGCTGCAGAAGTGTGCACGCATTTCGTACCAGCAGCGCGAGACCGAAAGTTATCCACACAAAAGTTATATTACTTTGTTCAGCAAGTCTTTTGGAGCTCTACATCTGGTTGTTTCATCGATGTGACTCACGGTTTTGCTGAAATACCCACTTGTCTGAGGTGTGCAACCAGAGCAATTTCTCGGTCTCTGTGAGTCAGATCCAACATTAAGGTGTCAAGTTATAGTTAAACATAGCTGATGTTGATTGGCTAATTAACCTTGATGTGATCTCAGTTTTTATTTCATGCTTTTTATTTTTAGTATATTGTGAACAATGTGGTCTGAAATAGACCTGTTAATGTACCTACACACATAAATGTGCAGATTAAAACCCATTCAAATCACTATTTTTGATCCTGCTCGAATAAAAAGTATAAAACATGCATCTTCTCATTTCTCCGCTTCATTCAAGGCCTGTGGCTCCAAGTGTGTCTCGCACTGCAGTAGGCTTATATCCTCCCCCTCCTCTCTCCACACAAACTCTGAGGCAGTGGGTGTACATGTGTGTGGGAATGTATGCGTGAGTGTGCATGTGTGCACGCGCACATGTCTACAGCGTGCATATTGCATAACTGTATGACCGAATGCGTAAAAGCGCAAGTAGCTCTCAGTGCACCTTTTCCATATCCTCCGTTTCATGTGTAATTTTTATTCAAACGTTTTATTCAAAAGCACCACAACATTTTTTATTGTCAAATACGTAAAACACACATCTACACAGGATCCCATGCACAGCTTTGAAATAAACGAAGCGCAGGACCTTTCCCGGCACATGAAAGTTGCAGTCGCCATGAGAACCAAAACAGACCCCAACATTGTTTACACAGCTGCAGCTGCATCACAGTGCACATGAGTACAGAGGAGGAGATCTTATCTTTTCTTACCTGCCATGATGGAGAGGTACTACACCACTCAGGAGGCGCTCGTTATGATCATGGAGACCGTTTCCAAGCCCCTGGAGCACGACTCTGTAACCTCGGATTCAGACACCGACACAGCCGATCAGGATGAGGAGTACCTCCCAGGGGCTTGCTCATCCTCCATCAGCTCCACCGACTCACCTGACGATGGGGAAGGGTAAACACTACTGGACCTCTCATGGAGGTCAAAAAACAGAGAGATCCACTGGGCACCCACAAATTCCATGTCACTCCAGTTTAACCCTCCAGGCACAGGACTAACAGCAGGACCCACCCGCTATGCTGCGGCCAGAGTTGGTGAGCTGATTGACAGTTTTGATTTATTTTTCACAACGGAGATTACGAAAATCGTCACTGAATATACCAACCTGCATGGGAGAAGGACGGTCCCCGAGTGGAAGGACCTCGATGACACCACCATGCGGGCTTACTTTGGACTCCTTCTGCCTGTGGGGATGACCAGACGGGCCAGCATATTTTTCAGGTGACCATGTCTGTCAAAACTTTTGTGTTGATCAGCAGAATCCTGCGTTTTGACAACTTGCTGTCTAGACCGCCAAAGAGAGGATAAGCTTGCTGCAGTCCAGGAAATCTGGGATCTGTGGACTGCCAGGCTCTCTCTGATGTTCAGTCCAGATGTGGACATTTGTGTGGACAAGCAACTCGTGCCGGGGACGCTGCAAATTCCAGCAATACATGCCCATGAAGCCCGACAGGTATGGCTTAAAAATGTGGGTCACCTGTGCAGTACAAACGTCATATGCATGGAGGGTTTCTGTTTACACCGGCCAACCAGCTGGTGCAGCAGAACGAAACCAAGGACGGAGGGTCGTGTTGGACATGATGGAGGGGCTGAAAGGGGTGACTGTGACGTGTGACAATTTATTTTCCTCCTTCGGGCTGGCAGAGGAGCGGCTCCAAAGGAAGATCACCATGGTTGACAAAAACCGACCAGAGCTTCCCCCTCAGCTCCTGAGGGTAGGTGGGAGAGAGGCCCTCTACTCCATTTTTGCATTTACTCCAACTCACACCCTGGTTTCCTACATCCCAAAGCGGGGTAAAAATGTTATCCTGCTCAGCACCAAACATTGGGTGCCGGAGATCAGCAGCGGGGAGAAAAGGAAGGCCCAAATCATTCTGGATTATAACCACTGCAAAGGAGGAGTGGACACCATGGATTAGGTATGTTTACATGATCCATAAACATATACATACCCATTTTTTTTTCTGGAATTTATGTGCTTGTCTGACATGTTTACTATTCAGCATTTCTCATAGCCTATATAAAAACATTTTTCATCATCTTTGTCTCTGGTCCTTTTTTGTTAAGCAGATGATCTCTACATACAGCTGCAGGAGGAGGACCAAACGGTGGCCCTTGGCCCCTTTTTTTCAACATGCTGGACATTAGTGCCCTTAACGCCTACATTGTGTGGATGGCCATTGATCCAGCATGGCATCAGGGAAAGTCCCACAGAAGGAGGCTGTTCCTGGAGGAGCTAGGGAAGAAATTGGTCACCCCACAGATGGCCCGCAGACAGCGCCTCCCAAAGACACCAGGGGCCACCAGCCTCGTCTTAGAGGCTCAGGCTGGCTCAAGTAACCCCACCACAGCCAACCCCACTTACACCATCACCACCCCCCATGTGAGGAGGCAGTGTGCCCTCTGCCCTACAGAGAGTTGTGTTCTGCACCTGCAAAAAATGTGGAAAATATCTTTGCAAGGAGCATTATAACACAGTTTGCAGCTTCTGCCTCCTCTGAACTGTTCTGTATGCTGTTATGTTATGTTGTTTTTGTTGTTGTTATTGTTATTCAGGTTATGTTCATTTTTCTAGATCTTGTTCTTGCTCTGTTTTATGTTTTATGTTGTTGTAACGAATAAGTGGAAATGTTACATGGGCAATAGGTGCGGTTCTTTGTTGCAGCACAAAAAATAATGAATATTTGATAGCTATGATGAGGACTGATGCAGATTTAAAAATGATGATGAAAATGATATTTACAAAGCAATGGCACCATTGGTTTGGCGATCTGGCACAAGGCATCAGGCACACACAAAATTTCTAAAAGAAATTTTCTAGTTTAACATTTGCAATCCATGCTGAAGTAATAATAGAGAAAATAAGAATTTTGAAACAAAACACTGTATCAGAACCCCCCTCCCGCACACCCATCTCTCACCCCTCTCCCCAGTATGGCTCACAATTCTCATTCATCAATCATTCACATTCATTCACATTCACATCAATCTCATTCACACTCTACGATATCTTTTCAGGAGTGGAGTAAGACACCAGTTCATTTATCCAGTGCCTTGTTGATGGTGAGTCTTCAGATTTCCAGTTGATTAGAATGCATTTCTTTATTGCTGTGCTGGCAAGTAAAACAAGGTTCCTATTCTTCCCTATGTGTAGTTATCACAAAAAAAAGTACATTTTGTGTCCCTAAGGTTGCAGTCTGTCTAATCTGAACATTCCTTGTATTTAATATTCCTTAGTTTTCAATAATGAGGGGTTTTCGGTAGCATGGTAAAACAAAGCCATAGGCCTCCGCCATGATTGAACTACAGCAAACAAGTATTTGACTTTTACATCATGGAACCTAACCACTCCCACTAGCCACCAGAAATTTGTCTCTGCAATTCTAAAGATGGGCCTCGATACCAGACTGATTCTCAGCGAAAACTAAGCCGAGTGGAAGCAGGGCGTAGCCAGGCTACCACAGTACAACAAAAAACAGAGGTGAGAAAGCAACACTGGAAATAAAGACAAATGCTGCCATAAGTGAGACTGCGCTCATCGCTACCACTACTGATTGCTGATGTTTGTTGATGTGTTAGAAGCAGTACAAACACATTTGTCAATAAGAGGCTCTCTCATTCAGTGTTTTCAAAGTGCTTGAGCAGAAGATCCACAGCGGTGGCAGAGATTATCGAAGAAAAGTGCAAACTCCAGCTCTTGAGGACAAACAAGAGAATGTATAATTCTTTTTTCCTGGCCATGCAGAGAATTGTAAAGATCATGAAAAGAGCAAAGAGAAGGAGCCATTGCAGCTGTGTGCAATGCAATAAAAATTCCAGTGCATGTACCACTTCATTTTCAAAACTCACTGACTGTAATTTGAGGTCATTTTACTTATTAATACATTTCTTACAGTCAAGGATAGATTCAAATAGGCTATATGATACTGTTTCTTGTTTGTGCTTGGTTTTATTTTATTTTTTTCTCCGTAGGGTTAGGGTAAGAAAGTTGTGGCTCAGCAGTCATGTTAAATCATGTAAACATGTTTGACTTTCTGTAGCCACTGATGTGGTTTTTTTTATGTTTTATCGAAAACCATTCAAAGCCAGTTTGATCAAAAATAGCTTCATATTTCTGTGAGAACATGTGCTGTCCTGAGAGGCTAAGCAAACTTGTGGGTCTGAAATAAACTTGTATGTAACTAAAATTTAACTAATTTGGTAGCTTAGCAATTACTCACATATGATCTATTAACTGTGAACTAATTCCAGAGAGTCATAGTGACTTGATCATTTGTTCATACTAGAATTCATGATCCACCCTGCATTAAAGAATCATTCATTAGTCAAGCAATACTTAAGTACATGATTTGTACCTTTACTGTACAAGTTTTTAATAGTAAAAACCTTGTTTGGTTTTGTATTCCACAGGCCTTCAGAAGCCGTCTGAAGGAGTAACCTGTGGTGCATTCAGGTGACTCTTTCCACTCTTTAGAGGAAAAAAACTTCTTTTTCCCATCAAGGAGGGCAATGCTTAAGGAAAAACCAAGCATCTACAGTCCTTCCTGCCTGACTGATACCATGGACGTCCTCAAATCTTTCGCAGCAGTGTGCAATTTGTCTCTGAAGCTCAACACGCCCCTTCCTACCTCAGCTGCATGTGAGAGACATTTTAGCACTGCATGACTGATTTTCAGACCCAAAATAGCACATCTTGGGTTAAACAACTTTAAGAGCCAGCTTCTGCTGATGCTAAACACAACATTTTGATAGTCCTGTAGAGATGAGGAAACTTCTAACAAAAGAAAAGACTGTGGACCTGAAGTTCTTTTGACTCTAGGGTTTCAAGTTCAGTTGCTGAAATGGAAAACTGATTTGCACATTGGAGTGAAGTAAGGTAATTTTATTCTATACCAAGTGTTTAAATTATACAATAGTTCATTTGGAAAGTACAAAAGCTATAACACCATTTCAATCAGTATTCAATCAAGACTTGCTCAGTTCAGTCTTAAAGGTCCTGCCTGAAATCTGGCTTTTAGCAAAACCAGACTGTTAAGTGATTTTCTTTGCCAGCACCCTGTGCAGTTAATAAGAAAGAAAGAAAAATCTGCCCTTTTCTGTGCGCCAAGGACTTTGTTTTTGCCAGACCACCTTCTCTGCAATACTTTCTTCTTTTTTTTCTATTTTTTAATTTAATTTAATTTAATTTAATTTAATTTAATTTAATTTAATTTAATTTAATTTAATTTAATTTTTCGCTGTGCTCTAGACATTTTACAGACCCAAAATGTCCATATTTGGGAATGAGATTTTACAATCACCTTTCTCTTAAGTGCAGTTATGAACAGCTTGGACAAATCCTACTGATTCTACCTTTAAGTTTATTAGTCTTTGAATTAATTTTCAATATTATCCATATTCATATTAATATGATGTGCAGTTGACTTAGCTTTGCACAGAAATGCTACTAGAAATGTCCTTCGAAGAGAAACTTTTCAAAATTTTGAGTACATTTCAGAGGATTTACTTTAATACTTTTATTTGAGTAAAGAAGTTGAATCAATACTTTCACTTTTATCAGTACCTTTTACACAAGTATCTGTACTTCTACTTGAGTGAAGAGTGTGTGTGAGTGATCTTGGTCTTGGCGATAGTTGGCGATTGCAATACACATCTGCTGTAACTCCTTTTTTTCATTGGTTCACCACTTATATTCATGTATCAGCTTCTTCCTCACCAGAAACTGCTGTAGTATCCCTAAATGATTGGTTGTCTTACCATCTTTTTTGATTGGCTGTTGTCTTTGTATGTGGGTGAGGAGAGAAGGAGACACTGTGTGGTTGTCTGTCATAGGGTGTTTTTTCTGTGTATATGAATAATTGAAAAACTATTGTTCTTTCAAGTAGAGATGTTCGTGTGCAAGTATGCTTTTGTGCACTTAGATCACATTTGCACTTGCACATCAATCTTATTTTTGTGTGCGTGGATTACATCTGCATGTGCGCGTGTGCAGATATATTTTGCTAGCGAGTATGGTTCTGTGTGCACAGATCTCATTCGTGCACTCACGATTCTTGACTGTGACATGAGCTTATAATAATTTCAAATAAATGAAATCAACAAAAGGAACTCCTGCACACTGTCTCGCTTTCTACTGACATGTCTATTGTATGCATAAAAACATTTCAGTCTAGACAGACCTTCATCAGGTTTTATAAATATAAATGTAAATTTCTCCCTCCTTCGACCCATCTGTCACACATTCAAGTTGCAGAATTTTTCTTCAATACTGCAAATGAATGAAATCACAAATAAGAAAACCTGATTTATGGTACAAAGACTCTGGTAAGAAAATTTTCACCATAACAACAAATCCAGTTAATACCTGGCAAATATAATTAACAAAATAAAGAAAAAAGGATTCAGCAGGGATGCCAACACAATTACTCTGAGCAGATAAATAACATTTCAGAAATTTTTATGCAAACCTATATTTATCAAATAAAACAACAAGCCAAGAGGACATTTCTGATTTGTGCATACCTTATCAATAACAATGTAGTACAACTTAGCAAGAAACAAATTGACATTCTTAACTCACCAATAAAGATGAGGAACTCTCCACTGCCCTCCAGCTCATACCTAACAAATCACAAGGTCCTGATGACTTCCCTGCTGAGTTCTATCATCACTTTTCTAGCTCCAATCTTCAACAGACTAGTAGTCAAAATGAAACGAACTTTAAAAATGCCACTAAACATGAATGCAGCCACAACTTCTCCTAAAACCCAATAAGGACCTGACACAAGTAGTGCAGCAGATTAGTGAAACAATCTATCACTTTGTGATACAAGCATCAAATTTAGCAGAAATTATCTTCTGGATCTCCTTTTTCAAAAAGCCCAATTGCCACACACACAAAAAAACAATATGCCCACCATTTTCCAAGATGGCTGCCACTGAAAGCCATTTTTATTTTTTTATTTTTTTAAGTAAAATTGTGAAAAACATAAGCCAATTCATTGGGGGAAAAAAACAAAAACGTCTTTTGGTAAAGATTTTGATACCATTTCATAGAATTTTACAATTTATCAAAACAAATGTTGGCTATTTCATCAGAGGCAGGAGGGGGGGCTTAGTGCTAAGCTTTTAGTTTATATATATATATATATATATATATATATATATATATATATATAAATATATGTGTGTGTGTGTGTGTGTGTGTGTGTGTGTGTGTGTGTGTTTGTGTGTTTATATATATAT
>JAQLOL010000010.1:16767924-16801449 GCA_029783665.1 Naso thynnoides | reverse complement strand
AAATAGACCAAAGTATCGGCTCGAACAAACCAACCGGCGGTGGGTTGAGCCCATTGCCGACTGTCAATATATTTGTCCAATCGCCCAACCCAACGGAATATACAAATATAATATTTCAGTTGCCTAGATTTAATTTCATCGACTGACATAATAAGTCTGTTTACAAAAACAAGTGGAATTGTTGTTTTTTTTTTTAAAAGGATCACTCAGTTTAGCCTTATAAAATCACTTGCTGGTGTTAATTGTAGGAATTGTAGATTTCAGCAAATGTGTATAATTTTTTTTTCTACAGAGAATTTACAAAGTAAAAAACTAAATGTACAAGATAATATTAAAACCAGTCAAATACATCAATTACATCATTAACAATGGGCTTGTGCTTTACCCAGGAAAAAAGAACAAAAAAAAAAATCTCCTGCTGACTGTGCGCCCCCTAGGGGCCACGCTGGGGACCTGCACCAGGGGTGGCAGAGTGGCAGGGGTCAGTTGTCACAGCATTCTTAGGTGAAGTTGACTTGTCTTTTTTAATTCTTTTTTGGTAAATTCCCAAAAATGGGACGACAGGGTGTGTAAAAGCTAACCCCTATGGCTAAGGAGCGTCTCTCACAGAACGGGGGGTTTGAGGCTCCGACTCCTCCACTTCTTCAGGGGACCCGGGATGTTGACGCGACTACATGAGGCCATTGGTGGGGCCACCGATGGGACCCAGTTCAGATCCGCTCTTCATGTAGTACTTTTCTAGCTTGGCCAGAATGTGCTTCCCGTAGGTGTACTTGCGTAAAGTGGCAATGTGAGGCCGGATCTGACAAAGGGAGAGACAACAAATGTCAGCAAATTCAATATTAAATTTTGTCTATTCAACAATTTTGTCACTACCCAAAATTCTCAGGTTCCAGCTCCCACAATGTGTTTTACTGGTTTGCATATGCCAAGTTCAGATCAAAGATTAAAGACAGGAGCTGAAACTTGTAATGCATCACTCTGCAATTTGACATCTGCTAATTTACAGCAATGCGACAAGATGAGTGTATCCTCTCCACTGCAACGACTGTACCTTGGTTCTAACTGAAGTACAGTCTCAAGTACAAGCCTGTGCTTCTTGCTTTTTTGTACGTAGCAGGTTATGATTTTTCTTGTCTTAAAATATGAAGGAGCACAGTGATAGACTTGTTACAGTGGCACTTCTTGTGCTGCCAAAGCAGCAAAATCTTAAAAGTGTGTGTAAGTGTGTAAGGAGTGTGTGGTTGAGTCAGAACAGGAGCAGCAAGGTGAAGTGAATGTCAGCGAAGCAAAAGAAAAGCAGCAAATTTAAATTTTAAAGCTTGTATGTCCTCCAGACTCTACTCTTCCTCGGACAAATTGATGTGATTCTCCACTTTGTCAAACACTTGACCAACTTTCAACCAGCTGACAGTTTGTGACTGACTTGTCCAGCTGACTTTGCTACTAGCCGAGTGGTTGTTAAAAAAGGCAACAGGTGCCTTAAACATACAATATGTAAGAGTTCCACCTTAAAGGACCATACCAGTCTGTGTTTGACTTCTCAACATTGGCAGAGATTGTGCCTATTTGCTACAAATGTTGTTCAAATTTGACCATGTGTACACTTTAGTGGATCTCACACCTCATTTTTAAACCCCATTCATGTTGAAACAGAGTGTAGAAACACTATTAGATGTGAAATTTGTTAAGTATAGCTAATTCACCCTTATAAAAGAGAATGTCTGCCTTTATTTGGTCAAAAATTGCTGAGTGAGACAGAGAGGGGAGCCGCAGAGACTAAAGTTATTACGCCTAGAAAAATAGTTCCTTGCAAGTGTTGCCTTCCTAGCTCAAATGTTATTGTGAAGAAAGCTTTTGACACAGATCTATTCTATTTAACTATCATTGTCACACATTTTCAGGTACTTTTTGTAGCATGTATTAAATATGAACAAAATATAAACACATGCCATTTTAAGAAAAATGGGTGAGGTTTGTGTGACCTGTGTGGCCAACGCTGACAAAGATGACATGTAGTAACTGGTATCTGCCTTTAAGGTATCTAAAAACAGCTATCTTGGTTATATATTATGTTGTGTAGTTACATTATCCCAAATGTTACATTTTTCAAGGTCAGAAAAAATACAATGTGGGTAATCTTAAGAGGTCGACCAATTTCACCAAGTCAAATATACATACACTACTGAAGACACTCAATATGCGCAGGTATGTTATCTTCACTTGCCAGTTGGTTAAAAACTGGTCAAATTAATATGAATTCACAAAAAAGACTGTCTGAACTATCTTACTAGCTGTACACATACATTTAACCTCCCCCTTCATGTCTGTCTGTTCAAACCTTGTGCATGATGATTTTGCGCTGAGCAGGTTCTGCCATGTCAATCATTCTTTGGACGACATAGTTGGCGTACTGGTCCTTCATCATGGTGTACAGGGCGCTGTGGGGCCCGTCTTTCTGGCAGCATACTTCATCTATCAGCAGAGCTCTCTCTGCACGTGAAGAGTGGATCACACACTTCTCCACGACATTACTGAGGAAAAAACAGAGGGGAAAAATCACTTCACATTATCATCGTGAGTAGATGTGGGACAGCAGGACCTACAGCGGTGCTTCCTGCCGCTCACTGCTGAAGCGGGGACCAGACAGACACACGGGTGGAGGCTGCTGCCCACATATAAATTGGCATTTTTCAAACTCCTATCAAAGACACTACATACTACCACATTACAGTTTTTTTGGTCCTGTAACGTGGCTTTGTCAGTTGAAATGCCACATATTTCTCATCCATATTGAATGTCTTTTGACTTTTTACTTTTAGGAGGACTTAATGTTAACATTACATGTATTTTATCAGAGCTACTTATGTCATTTTTGGTGTCATTTGTTCTTTTGTCCGATGGTTTTCTTAAAAGTGTTGAATTTAAGTCAGTTTAAAAACTTCATGAGTTTCTCGTCTGTTAAAACGAGCGTTTATTGTGTGTCCATGTACCTCTGTTGTTTTCAGCTAGCAGTGAGCTCCAGCTCTCTGAGGACTTCACTGCTTGTCATAATACCGCTATTAAACATGATCAAAATGAACCCTATTATCGGGCTTCATATGCAAAAAAAACAAACAAAAAACTTCCCCTTTAAGAAAACATCTTTGTCTGGTACATATCAATGGAAAAATCACATCATAATCATGTTAATCTTTGTCTTTTTCCCTTTTAATAATCATTGTACTTCTTTTTTTTTTTTTTTAAACAGATTAATGTTATGCAGTTTAAGCCCCAGAGAGTTCCCAGTTTAAGCCTCTTTCAGGGTTTTTTGCACCTCTCCATCATATCATTTATTGCGTAAATGTATATAATTTGTAACATTTTTATATGTGGAAACCAATTAACTAATAATTACTATGTTTTCTACTAAAAATTAGAATGACGTTTGTCAAATGGTTTTGAAAAGTCAGATACTTTATTAACCATCATGTAGACAAAACTGAGGTTTTCTTCTGTGTCAAAACCTGACTTACCTTGCAAACTTGTGCTGGCTAAGGACGAGAACCTTCCCACGAACCTCTGCAACTATTTTGCTCTTATCCTCTGGTCTGCCGTGCTCCAAAACATGCTGAATGACGTAGTTACCATACTGATCCTGCAGGAGGCAGTGGAAGTGTGAGCTCAAGGTAAAGAGTCATTTCATTGTTAATCAATCACAAAAGAATTTGTGTGACATCCTTTACTCTGATTAATACTCATGCACTACTTTTCCCATTGGTCTGAGCTGGTGAGATAATCATGCATCTCTACAATGATAGGTAGACGAATGAGTGACACCCCCATTTGTAGTCTAACAAGAACCCTCACGTCATCACTGCGGAAGGTCAGACAAAACAGATGCTGCTGGTTTGGAGTGTTGCTGACCAAACAACACAACCAAAAGCATCTTTGCCCCTTCAGAAACGGGTGATAGACAGTTATGGGTGTAATTTTTTAGTGTGACAAGATGGAGACAAGAACTCACCTGACCAAGCAACAAATGACACCACTCTGACTTGACCTTGGTTAAAAGGAGTAATTTGTTGGGTGGGCAATGTGTTCTCCACCTTTTAATTTGTAAGTATTTGCCTTTAAATTCATTTCCTGTCAATCTGTTTTAACAAGAGCCTGTTTGACTTTACTTCAAGTACTCAAGGTAAAGTTACAACTTATTTAAGCAGTGCTTATTGACACTTTGGACCTGCATTGATTAGTCGATTAATAAATCAAATGAAATTAGTTACCAACTAGTTTTGTAGCTGATTAATCGTTTAAGTCATTTTTCAAGCAAAACTGCATATAAACCTTTAGGACTACAGGCATAGGTTTGTTTTTTTGTTTTTTTAATATGGGGTTGTATGAGGCACTTTTGCCTAGTCAGGGTCTTACCTGTAGGCGGAACTGTCTGCTTGTTCTGTGTCTGGAGAAGCACTGGATACACCGACAGGGAACAGATCACAGTATCAGCAGCAACACGTCTTTTAGCCTTCAACAAGACCATCCACCAAATGTATATGGGTCTCTTCATGTGTACGCTACACTTTTTAATATGTAGGCTTTACATGCTGTCAGACAGCTGTTTTCTATGGGGCTACTTGCGGTTGTGCGCAGGAATACAAATGTTGTCTGACTGAGGGAATGAAGTTCCAAAGGAATCGGATGTTTGACAGCAATGTCACGCGTTAACAGTTTTGAAAGTGTTGCATTCACGTAAAGGGAGATGTATACCTCAGGTGGGTGGTCTTGTTGGTGGCTAAAAGATGTGTCACTGTTTGTATTGTTACCAGCAGTACTGTGATCCGTTTCCTACCGGTGCACTGCGCTGCTTCTCCATACAGAGAGCGAGCAGACAGTTATCTACTGCAGGTAAGACACTGACTAGGCATATGTGCCTCATACAACCCCACATAGAAAAAAAACCCAAAACAAACTATCACTTTAAAGAGGCAGTTTGAAAAGGTAACTCTGGGCTCTGGGAAATTGCAATGAGCATTTTTCACAATTTAATAGAAAAAACGATTAATCATGAAAATAATCAGCACATTAAGCAAGTAATGAAAATAATTGCCAGTTACAGCCCTATTTCTGAGTTTAAAACTCGGGAACCTTCTGTCAAACAACTGTGATGAAATCAAGAGGATGAAGACGGAAAAACAGATTGATCAGGAGATGCTGGAGGCAAAAGAGAGGGCTCATTAGACAGCAGAGAAGCATGTGTCTTGTGAATCCTCTGTGGTGTAAAGCAAGAGGAGGGGAAAGGTGAGGTAAAGGCGGTTCAGTGGGTTAGGAGAAGGCCTGTAAAAGTTGGGAGTTGGAGGACTATCTAAATGTTAAATTAGATTCTTTACGAAAGAAAACATATAAAAAGGAAAGAGGAAGGGAGTACAGGGACATCCGCGAGAGTGAGGCAAATTGCTCTGACCTTGAACAGTGCATCACGGGACACTGTATAATATGTTTTGGGTGTCATCTCCAATGATACGCCTTGATATTTCTAGATGGAATAAGTGAGGGGGCAGGGTGGATGTTTAAATAATCACATATGTCAGATGTAATGAAAGCTAACAGCAAAAGTACATTCATCTTTACACGTTACACTTAGCAAACCACAACTACACAGGAAACAATGACAGGCTGAAAATATGAAATGCTCAAACATGAAGGACACATGCAAAATACACAAGACAAGCACACATCTTAACAACCGTCAGTCATGTCTAGCAACGTAAAAAATGACATCTGTGATAAATGTGACCTTAGATATGAGACAAACTGGAGACAGATGTGCTCACCTGGCCCAGCTGTTCGGAGTGCTGATGCAGCTCTTCCAGGATTGGCAGAGTTTGCTCCTGGGTGCAGTGCTCCAAAATCCTCTGAATAACTCTGCAGCCATACGGGTGTGTGGAGAGCACAAACACCTGCAATTCAAAGTAAAAACACAAGCAGATTAATTTAGCACATGTAAAAAATGAGTTTTAGTCAAGGATTTGCCACAGTAAAGGTGTGTGCGATTAAAGAAATAAAATGTACAAGATGATACAATAAAAAACATGACAAAAGTGGAGGTAATAGAATAGGAAGTTGAGAAAATGTAAGAGCGAAAACAGATTGAAAAAAAAAAAATCAATGGGGCAGCCTAAGAGGAAATGGAAAAGCAAATGATAAGAGATGGGTCTTTAGCTTTGATTTAAAACAGATCAATATAAACATAGTTTCACAAATATTACAGCATCAGTATAGTATTAAATATGCACTGCACTGGACTTATAGAAAAACATTAAGGTGCCTCATACTCAGTTTAATATAGACTATTTTTTTAATCTATAACGCTACAGAATAGTGCAATTTAGAGTAGCAAGCAATTGTTAAGTTCACAATTTCATTTTAACAATTACACTACAAACAGTGTTTTAATTACCTGAGTTTCTCTCGTCATAAGGTAATAATACGACATATGTTTATATATTTTTTGTGATGCACACATTGAATGTAATATTTCTCGTGTTTTTTTACTTCTTTGTTTTCTGGTCACATCCTGTTTGGCTGATGTCTGATCTGTTGGTGACTATTAATATTAGGTTGGTTAAAACAAACAGGAGACATTCTAATTAATAAACAAGTCTTAACATTTTACATTTCCTTCTTCACAAATTGGAAATGTGGATTATAAAAAGGGGAATGATTGTTCAGCTGAGTTACTGCTTGTATTTTAAACCCACCTGTCCCTGGAAGGCATCGATAATGAACTGCAGGGCCTGAGGCTGGACACACTCGATGCATTTCTGCACCACGTGGTTGCCATTCTGGTCCTTTACACACTTCAATACGTGTCCATCCAACTCGCGGACAATGTCACTCTGATATGAAGAAATAAAGGAACAGGCATAAAATTTTAACACTTGTTCCTGTGCTGAAATTGGCATCTGAAATATTTTGGATGAATAAAAAATGCAATGCTGTTAAAAAGAAGTGAAATCTCACTTACAATTACCTGCTGGTCTGAGGAAATGGACTCCAGAGCTTTCTGAATGACTCTACAGCCGTACATCTGCAATGCCAGAGGAAGGACGTGTCCACGGATACGTGTTGCCAAAGCCAGCTTCTGGTCTGCACTTCCAAACTGCACAACACAAAATTGTTACACAGATGCTGCAGAAAATAGAGTCCCTGTTCTAATGAAACTGAAATAACACCTGGATAAACTTCAAACAGTCCCAACCTCAAAGAATTTTTGGATGACATAATTCCCAAATACATCAGTCATCAGTTGGTATGCTGCTTGCAGAATCTCTCCAAACACCATCTGCCTCTCAGCAGGAGTGGCTCTCTCCAGCTTCTGCTGGATAAATCTACACAGCAGATTGGAACAGGAGCAAAGATGTATGAGGAAAAAAAGATTTGAACACCAATATAATGCATTTTCTGTATTGATATTTGCAGTAAAAATGCCAGAACAAAGCAGTATTTTAAGCCAGAAAGCACGTCTTCGCTCACCTGGATCCATGCTGGTCTTGAGAGAACTCTACCATGTGTCCCGGCAGGTCGCGGAGTTGGAGATTTGGGAAGCGGTTGTTCCTGAAGTCTTCCAGTAGGCGGCTGCGTCCAGACGGCATCACATCAGAGCGACTGTAGCGAGGCCGAGACGGAGGGAACAGCTGGCTGCTGGAATTAAAGAGACTGGACGTCCCGCCAGTGCTCCGGTACTTAGCCTCAGCTCCAGGCGCTGCAGAAATGTAACGCCCGCTGCCATTCGTCAGGCCACCTAGAATGAGCACATACAGTCAGGTGAAACTATGAACACCTTTTGATGCAACACAAAATCAATAAACGTACTCTAATATTAAAGTAAAATCAAATAATATCAATTCAATCAATAAAATCATATCAATTAATATGTAACGGCCAAAGTTTTTTGTCTCTGGGACAGCAGAGACCTTAAAATTGATTTAACACTATCAATATTAATTATTCACTATGCCAGTGAACCTCAGTCTTACCTAGGTGAAGGCTAGAAGAGGATCCATGAGAGGAGGGCAGAGAAGGTGGCGGAGTGAGTGGGGAGTGACCTGGTGTGAGGCCGATGGGACTGGGTGAAGAGGAGTAACCCAGGCTGTTGTAAAAGGGCTGGCCAATTGGAGTTAAACTGCTACCGCCACGTTTGTACAGATCAGAACTTGCCAACAGGGAGTCCCTGCGAGATACACTGCTACTGGTAGAACTGGATACTGCAAGAGGAAAAAAAAAAAGCAAACCAGTTTAAGAGAACAGTTTCCTTAAAATAAACTGACTTTAATCCATATGTAGCTTGTGGCTTTATCAATGACCTGAGGAGCCGAAGCCTCCGAGGGCAGAGCCGAGGCCGACGCCAAGAGAGCCACCGGTACTACTGAAGCCCAGGGATGAGCTTGGTGGTGGCGCTGCAGAGGTGTGTGAGAAAAGGGAGCTGCTCTGAGACGTGTTAGGGACAGATCCAGAGCCGTAGAACGAGCTGGAGGGCAGGCCGCTGCTGGGTGGGGGGGCCTGCTGCTGCTGCGGCTGGGGCTGAGGCTGAGGCATGGAGCGGTACAGTCCGTTGGCTGGAGGACCAGACATGTTGTTACCGGAGCCAGATGCTGACACCGCAGCTGCTGGGAGAGGGAGAGAGGAGTGTGTGCGTGGTTAAAGGAGAGCTGGTGTCAGAGTGGCCATGAGTGGCACTAATTCATTTAGAATTTACATTGAAAATTAAATGTACAGCTGTAGAGTACTTACCAGCTTGTGCTGCTGCAGGATTTATGAGGAGAGGGGTCTGAACAAGACGAACTGGCCCACCTAGACCTGTTCGTGCACCAGGGCCCATCACAAGGGCCCCAGTCTGGTCATAATAGGCTGCAGGGGCCAACACCTGATAACCTGAAAAAAAGATGAGAAACATAAGTCAGTAAATGAGATGAAATTGGGCAATGAAAAAATCCAGTCCACACACTAGTTGATGCTCCCAAAAGCTTTAATGCTGCCAACAGTGACGTTTTGGGCCGCAGCCCTTCTTCAGACAGAAAACAAATGCAGACACACCCTCATAAATATCCGTATGGGCTGGTCACCTAACAAATCACATGCGTATAGGAACATAATGCAAAATAATGAAAAAGTGTAGAGGAAAAAGTAAAAAGTGAGAGGTATATGAAAGGACACCACTCAACATTTTGCGAGGTTCATGTTTTTCAAAATGAGCATTTATTGTATTTTTTGACGGAATGTCTGAGTGCACATGCTCCTCCACTGTTTTCAGCTAGCGGTGGCGTCAACAACGAGCTCCAGCTCTCAGGACTGCGCCGGTTGTCATAATAATACTGTAGAACATTGTATATGATTGAAAATATCCTTGTTTATCCAAGAATCAATGTGCAAACAATGTGAAAAACGAACTTCTCCTTTAATGTCAAAACAATAACTTCATTACATCACTAGGAGCAGCTCAAATGAAAACATCACACTGTGAATGATAAATGTGTCTGGCTGGCTGTTAGTGGTAGTACTGACCAGGCATTCCTGTGTATGCCAATGCAGGGTTTGCAGCAGCTGCTGCAGCGAGAGATTCCTGCTGACTCTGTTGACTTTGCCCAGGTGTCAGAGGTCGCTGGTTGGTTCCTGTGCGCATCACCTGGAGATAAAGGATATTCACTATTCAAAGCTCGTGAAAACTTTTAAAATCTTAGTATTTATACATAATATTTAATAGAACTAAACAAGTAATAGATGTTCAGCAACTCTGGTTCTTCAGGAATTTGTAGGTTTGATTTGATCTGATTTGAATGACAGTTGCCTAGCAACATATGCACACAATTGTCATATACTGATTCTATTGCTGCTTAACTCCTAAAATTGAGAAAAAGAGTGACTGCCAGACAGTCTGAAGCTAACCCTAAACCTTAACAGTGGCTTTGCTTGTGCTGACAATCACATTAATTTTCATATTTTTAACTTTTAATATGTTCAATATTGGTAGTAACATTATAGTTTTGTCAGTACAAGGCAGTTCTCCTCACTGCCACCAGTCTGCCTAAATTAGATCTGAGCTGTCTTTAAAAAGAGCTGATAAAGACAGGCTTGCAACAAAGAGCCCTGCTTCCTATCCAACACCTCTCAGACTAACGTAAAACACTTCTACCTGTGGTTGGCCTGGGCCTGGTCCCTGATTGGATGCTTGCTGATTAGCTGAGTGATTGGCAGTTGAAGCAGCCTGTTGCTGGAAAAGGTTGGCTGGGTAAACACCCCATGGAACACCATAGTACTGTGGTGGAACCACTGTGGGCCCTGAGGAAAAAATATTTTGAGTTTACAGGCACACCTTATTCAGCTGATCATGATGGTAACATAGTAACAAAAAGGTGCTGCATGCTCACCTGCAAGTGTGGCTGCTGCTGCCAGCCCAGCGGCAGTGTAGGGGTCAGTTCCAGGGGGGGCAGCATTAATGATGTAAGGATTTGGCACAAATGCAGGAGCAAGACCAGCTGGGTTAAAGGAGGAGAAGAGAATCTTGTTTATTATTTCCATATCAAATCTTATTTAAATGACTATGCAACATAACTCCAGAGAGCTCGAGACAAAAAGTAGTTTAACTGGTTTGCAAAACACACTGAGTAAGACAAACAGCCTGACGTACCGAGATGCTGCTGCTGGGCTGCAGCCAGTGCATACTGTTGTTGTTGAGCTGCAGTGAGCTGCTGAACAGTCAGGGGATTAGATCTCTGGAACAACTGGGAAAAAAAAACAACCAGAAAAGCATCACAATCTGTCGATTAAATTAACAGATCTCTTGATAGATAAGGGTTTGATTTTTTTAAAAACAAACCTGCTGTTGAGAGGTGTAGTCAAACAGCCCTACTGGAGTCCCAGAGGAATCCACTTGAATCTGGTTCCCTGCATAGTCAAACTGGAGGGACTCCACACCAGCTTGCTGCTCCATACCACCCATGTTCTGGGCCTCCTGGTTCTGGAAGTCCTCTGTTGGGGCCTTGTTTTGGGTGGGGTTGTGTTGTTGGAGGGCATGTGGGTGGTGCTGTCCCATCATTTCTAAGCCTGTCTGACTGGGACCCATCCGCTCCACGGCTTCAGTGGGAGAAGCTTGACGACTTCCGGGAGTTGGACTAGGAAAGCAAAGAAATTGCAACATCAGCGCACATTGCCTTAGACAAGAGGCCTCATAACTTAAGTGAGACTACAAGTCCTTACATTTATATTCACTCATTCATTACAACATGCTCATTACGTTTAGGGTTCATTGCTTTGACTTGCAATGCTCAAATCTGCCAAAACACTTACAGAACTTTAAAAACATCTCTTAAAATAGCTTTGGGTATTTTAAAATTTGAGTATTATTTAAAACAAGAGCAGCAGAAAATATGTGGCCTTCAAATGGAACTTGTGAAGTTGTGTACAGGAAAGGCTTGGTGTTTAAGTGGTATCCGCAAGAGGATACTGTTGCTAGGAAACGGTAATATGGACGCAAAAAGATCACTTTTTCCTCCTCCTGGTTTTCTAGGTGGAAATGTTACATTATTACCTAGTTTTAAGGCCACGCGGAGGAATAAGAAACAAGATGACAAAGGTGATAGTTTATATTGAGATTAACAACTGGTCCACACTTGCCATAGCTCCTTTGGGGCTTGTATAGGCCAATACAGGCACCACCATTCCAAAAAAACATCAGCAAATGTCACAACTTGTGAACTTGAAGCTTTTAGAAAAACTCTACTTATGAAGTCGCAAATCCCACAAGAGGGGGGGTTTATAGGGTGTCTTCTCGTGAGCATGGTAAAAATGTGACCACATGTGAAGGCACCAATAGTTACAGCCCCTGGTATCCCATTTAAAACCACCATAGTTGTAAAGCACCTAATCTCACATTGTCAGACAAATATCCATGCTTTGTTTTACACCTTCCAAGCTCTGTTGAAAGGTCTTGCTGAATGTAATTTTTTGCAAAAAACAAAAAACTCCTGTTTGTTTGTATTTCTCTAAACCAACACCAACACAATCATCGTAAGTACAAATGCAGCACAGTTGTCTTGCAAACTAGTGGCAAAGGAGGAACATTTGCACGAGGAGGCGAGCCCTGGCACTACATGGTGAAATCCCCGCAAAAAAGAAGGTAACAGCTGCTAGCTTGTTTATGTTGGTACCATTAGCAACTAGGTTAAGTTACTTGCCATTTTTAGTGTGTAGGTTGCTGGCTCTAGGGTTGTTTTTGTTGTTTCACATAGCGACAGGATTTAAAAATGGTAACTCACAGACAGCAGCATGAAAGGAAAATGCTGTCTGAAAAATACAGCCAGTGGCAGGCTTAAACCAACAGCCTACTTCCTGTGATAGGGACGAAAAGCATCAATGGGAGCTGTTTAAGCTGCTATAAAAGAAAAAAAACTTACTTGAAATCTTTGCAGTCTCTGTCCATGCCGTTTAACAGACCTCTTCCGTTGGCTTTTGCAGGATCATTCTCCTCTCCCACCTTCATCTCCGGGCTCTTGTCCTCTTCAAAGGGGGACACTTTCTCTTGGGCATCATTCTTCTCTCTCCCATCTTGGTCAACATCTCCTCCACCCTATATTCATAAAAAGATAAGAACCATGTGGCACCCTTTAAAACTTCTCGAGAAGCGAGACGAAAACCCTCTTTTTGAGTTGGAAGTGAGTCACAAGCTTAACTTACATAACCACCATTTCTGTAACGTCCATCCATCTTGTCGCCAGGAGACGAGCTCAGGACGTACTCCACCATGCTCACCCCCAGGCCTCCACCTTCTGAGCGAGGTGAAAGCACAGAATTGGCATCACCATTCCCATGGAAACTCTGGCCTGGCCGCCGCTGCACCATGATTGGCTGAGACACTGAATGATCTGAATGAAAAGCTGTGATCAAATATCTAAATAGTTGTGTGTATAAACCATAGCTGGGTAAAAACCCTACCTTGGACAAAGAAAAGCTACATGACAATTCTATACACAAGACACAGGAGCCACTCACGAGATGATCCCCATGCATTGTCCCTCCACTCTTCGCCAAGAAGTATCCCTTTTCTTCCATCCTTGGCCAGCTCATCAGAATCCCAGAGCTTTTTTGCTGGCAGAAGCTACAAATATATTTGAAATATTTTTTAAGTGTATGCAAAATCACCACATCTACATGCAATGTAACAGCTGAGATATGCCAATACCAGCAACCACATCTTAGTTTAAAAGCTCATGTACGGTGCTAAGTTTTCAATTTTGAAGTACAGATAGCGGATTTACTGCAACCTCGGTTATCTAACCATTTCCTCACAGCACCAAAAATCTGAGTATGAACACTAAACCCTGTGGACTTGAAGGTGGCTGTAGAGATAGCAGTTTTCCCCTTTATGGATAACCCCTTATTGCCTTTTTTTATCCTTAATGATTGCAACTTCTGCACTGCAGATTTAGTGTACCACTACTTTCTTCTCAATCCTAAAAAACAACTCTGTCAAGCCTTGAGGCGTGAGCGCAGGTGTTTTTTTTTTTTTTTCCCCCCCACCTGTCTCTAAGTGTTTCAAACCGATTTTCCTTTGAATATTCATGGCTGGACTACAACAGAGGAAAGGGCTGATAGTAGGATTAAAAACTGCTTACCTCTCCCATGCCCCTCGACTCCAAAGCAAGAGCTTGGAAATCATAGTTCATTTCATCCACAGCACGGACCTGAGACAAAAGGAAGAAAAATTGGACTATAAATAGACAGCTAAACATACTAAATGGAGATTTAAAAAGTAAACCCCTTAAAAAAAGATATGATTTTTTTTTCACTTTTACCATGAAAATGGTTTAAATTTTAAAGAAGAGAAAGAAAACAAGTACTAAATATGGAATACGGGTTTTTTCAAGAGCCACTAAGCACACAGGATTCTTGTTCAATACAGCAAATCCAACCAACCCAAAAAACCCACCAACATTTTGTTAAACAAACAGACAGTTGAGCCTTTTATCATGAATGGAAAAAAAAGAAAAGATAAAAGAAAGCAGTAATGCAACATGAACAAGGATGTTATCTGATGGAAAGAACACGGAGAAAGAGGAACTGATGATATCACTCTTTTTTTTTTTAGGCTTAGTGACAACACAATGCCTAATCCACTGTACGTAAACATGGTGGCCAAGCGAACAAAATGTCTAAGACATGAATATGACATGAGGAACAAATACACAAACTTGCAAGGAACTTTTGTGCTTCATTTGATTCAGACTGGGATAAGGAGTCCATGGCTCTCCAGAATTAATTTTTAGGTTATTTCTAAACGTGGAAAATAAACACTAGTAAACCCAAGCATTTTATTAGCCATTGCCATGTCTGGGACTGTGGCACCAGTCCGTCTGGTTTACCTACATAAAAATGTAGTTCAAGAATTGAAGATCATTTTAATACAAGTGTTTCCTTATTCAGCATTTCCAATTACTTTGTTACAGTTCTGGAACATGAACCCTTTCCCCAGCCCTTGTATCACTCCCTGAATTAGTGTCAAAGACTTGCAGGTTGGGTGAAGCGGGTGTGTCGCTAAAGCTACCAGTAAAGATCAAAAGTAATCCAGGAAGTCTAGTTTGAGTGACAAATCCGTAAGTTGTTCGCCTGCCAAAATGGTGCATGGCAGTTTAATACTGAAGGACAGGTCATTGCAAGTCTGGCTAGTTATCATAGCGGAAGTCACGCTCCCGTTGTGCCAATGCAGCAGCCAAAGTACTTGTCTCACACATTAACTCTCTGCAAATGAGGCGGCTCTTTTTTATTTAAGTAATGCTATTGCCATCTTAACAAACCTCAGTCTGTATGTGTTCACCTCGAGAGAAACCAGTGATCTGTCCACAATAAGCATGACCTCTAACCCAAAATACGCTGGGAAATGAAGCTATGGAGAGTTGAGGTAATCGGAACCTCAAATTGCTTAACCATTACAAAGGGCTTTTCAATTTTCTTAATTTTGCTTCAAAGATTAAGGACATACAACAAGCACAGTCCTACACAAGACAGTGTTGCTGGACGGACACACCTCATAAATTTGTATTTGACTGGATGCTGTAATTCATTGAGTATGGAGGCCATGTTCAAATTCTAAACGGCCTTAAATTAAAAAGAAAAACACCAAAAAACCCAACACATCTCTGCTGTTGCAAATATCCCATTTTCTAATTCGGCTCAAAACTTGTACAAGTGAATCTAATTAAATTAAAAAGCAATTTATTCAAGGGGTTAGTTGCTTCCAATTTTCTGCTGTGTTATTACCACAATAGCAAACACTGTTTGACACAAATTTCTGTTCAGTTACAGAACCACTGGGCCTACGGGAGAAAAAAAAAGATACCTGTGATGAGGAACATTTCTATTTTTGGTGCCTCAGTGTGGTTACAAAATTATCTGTACACTTTGTACCCTCATCATCAATTAATTTAAAAAAAGATGTCAGGACACACACACACTCCTATTTTCTCTGAGCGATGACTTTTTTTTTAGTGCATTTGTGAACATTATAAAGAAAGTCCTTGTATTGCTGCACCCCACAGCAGCTCTATCCATGTGCTCTATCTTCAATAAGACATGCCTAGAGAAAACAGTAAGTGGTGAATGGCTGGCACCTGGTGCAAATCATCACAGATTAACTGAGCATGTGAAATTCATGATCCAGTGTCAGTAGTGAAAAACAGGGTCTTGTTGTTTGGACTACACATCACAATATGCTTTCAAACGCAAACTCGACAAGACGCTGCCAAGCAGTTACAAGTTCACCGACAAGTTATACAGTGAAATTTCTTTGATTAAATTTTCTCCATGTTATTGCTTTGTTTGGATAGCATATAGTATCTTAACTGTGTTATAAGGGGCACTTTTCTTTCTTGAATCCCAAATAGGAAATCATGTTTTGTTAGATGTTTTGTTGTAAGTGAGACTGGCAACCACTTTGCCACCCATGAAATACATTAAACAACAGTTCTAATTACTGTATGAAATATTTAGTGACACTTAAATTAAAAAAAAAGTTCAAAATGAAATAAAATTAACTGGTCTCTGAATAAAGATGCATTACCTGATCAACGTGATTTGAATCTCCAGTTGGCCAGCGATGCTTGCTGGGTGTGCAACCTCCAAGCTGCTCTCCAGGCTGCCTCTGAAAGAAGTATCCAACTGTGGCGTCATCCTGAGATCGTCCGCTCAGAGGAGGCTGCGGGGTACCTGGGGTAGGGTTGACAACCCTGTCCATGCCCTGTAAATGTGGAACTCCAGGAGCCTGTCCAGCTCCCCCAACGGTGGCCAAGGACCCTCCACCGTGAACTCTGACACCTCCACTCTCAGGAGCACCATTTGCATGCAGCATCCCACCTCTTGTCTCCTGCCAGGCCACGTCATTCATGCCTAGGATGCTGCATGGAACGCTCATTCCACGGGAAAGCCTAAACAAAATGACACATCAGGCTTTTGTTATTAACGACAGTCGTCATTCCAGTTCAGCAGTATGGAGTTTACAGGTAAAGTTACAGTACAACTTGCTGGCACTTTGTCAGTGGTATGTTGACATAAACATATGTTCTTGTTAGAGTATATGGCCCTTTTGTGCTGTTCTGCATGATAACATTCAACTGCTTAACATGAATAATTCAGATATATGGTTTTTAACGTTATTTTTAATGGGTCAGTGCAGCACCAATGTGACCATGAGTTAGTTTAATGTTTATTGTATCCTGTTTTAAAGTAAATCAAAGTAGTTACGATAAACCTGTAGCTTTTAATGCTGACTCTTTAGAGACAAATACACTTTTGAAGTAGACTTCAGGGTAGAAAAACACACTCAAAGGAATATAACGTTAAACAGATAACTTTTACAACTGAATTGTCTTCGCCGGGATACGACTAATTCCCGGGTTGCTAATATCTTGCCATGGCTGCTCCACGGTTGAGGACTGAGACGTTAGGTAATGTTGCCCCACAAATTTAGTTATAAGGCTTGTTCAACAACTGAACATTAGCATGAAATGGGAAGTGAGATTTTGTTGTTTGCTAGTTTAGGAATGGCCATGGCAGGAGTAAAACAACTTAGTGGCAAATCGTTGGTTGCTTGCAATAGCAAGAATGATGGGTAATGATGTTGGTAAGCGAGTGTTAGCCTGCGATATAATCATAGCTAACGTTAACGCAACACTAGCTCCCATTAAAGTGACGTTACTAATTATTTAAAAAGACACTCAGGCAAATCACAAAGTTGCCGTTTCCTAGCCGCACTAAGAGCCACTGCTTGCTTTTGAAAAAAATGTTACCAGCTTCAAGCACACATTCAAAATCTACTATTACAGTGGCAAACCGACGTACAAGCCCTTCAACAAGCTGGCTAGCTAACCTGGCTAAACTAGCCAGCGAGTCCGCTGTTACGAGGCGAGCCAACTTTGCGGCTTTCACAGCACATCTACGCAAATACTGTTTTTCATTAGTTACTGGGTGGCATGTAATACCCCAATTATATTGTTACATTGAGACATTAGAGGAAATCGGACCTGTTTCGTGTTAGCTAGCATTACTAATGCACTACAGTAAGCATTAGCAACATCCTTAGCTAACCAGCTAACGCTAACAGCAGCAAGGCCTGCTCTGTTTATTATTGCTTGACGACGCAGGGCATCAGAGTTAAATTCATGAATTTATGATTAATTTACAGTAGGCTTAACAAGCCTCGTGTTACACAGAAAATAAGCAGTTTTCGTGGCTCGAAATACCTCGGTGACTGCATGCAACCGGCCGAGTGCACCAAAATAGCTAACGAAAGGGCTAGCAAACGCAATTGCCAAGTTTGTGTTGTGTGAGCTAAAACATCATCCAAACCACTCTGTGGCTAAACAACATGGCCCCCCTTCAAGTTCCAAACAGAGGGGCCTTAGCCGCTAAACAAAAGGGGAAATACTCACACCACGGCAGTCGCGTTTAAATCTAAGGCTTTACGGAGCTTTTGCTCTCGATGTGAACAAAGGAAGGAGAGATACTCACGCGTTGTCGTGTTGAGAGAGGGTCTATGCTTGTTGCACGCCGTCAACCCAATTCTATTATGTTTTGTTTCCTTGGAGAGAGCGGTGATTTAGCAAGGCTTGATAAACAGAGCTAAGAGTTTGCCTACGCTAGTGCCCCCTCCCTGTAAATAGCGTGAACTACGTAGACATGCGTATAACAATGTCAATTAAAATTTGCCATCTAAACGAGCCTTTTGTTCACATTATATGATAGCACAGATGTGCCTCAACGCGTATTTAATGTGGTTTTTTTTGCGTATCAATTAGCATAATAAAAAATGCGCAGGAACATCCTTAACGTTAATTTACAATCGCCCTTGTCTTAGTTTGAATGAATGCTAACTGAATTATAGCTAATTCGATTTTTGTGACATGCTGACATAGAAACAATGGCTAAAAATGTTACAAGAATGGGATTTATTATAAATATATATTATGACGAGGAGTCCATTACAGGATTCACGTTTCATGACAACTGGAAAAATGTCGCGTAATGCATCATCATGGAGTTAGATTTGGTCGATTTGGGCTGATCCAGGGTCGGGTGGGTCCTCGTGGTCCATGACCCTCCTCTATATAAGGAAACCCGATGAGATCCAATCACCTCTTCCTTTACAAACGGTGATCTCACCTCCCTATTTCCGATTGGATTGCTATATTTAGGAAACCACCCCGTGGTTTATAAAGAGATCGCAGCGGTTACTGGTAAATTTTCCCGAGTTGCGAAACGGGAGCGGATCTCGGGACACGCCTGCCCAGTGTTATATAGAATATAAAACCAGTGTGAGTGAATACACCGGAGACATCTGTAATTTGGATGCCACAGTTCAGCGAAAACTTGGGGAAAAGCAGGAATGGCAGACATACGCAAGAAACTTGTTGTGGTCGGGGACGGCGCGTGTGGGAAGACATGTCTCCTGATTCTGTTCAGCAAAGACGAGTTTCCTGAGGTCTATGTCCCGACTGTGTTTGAGACATATGTGGCGGACATAGAGGTGGACAACAAGCAAGTCCAGCTCGCGTTGTGGGACACGGCTGGACAGGAGGACTATGACCGGCTGCGCCCCCTCTCCTATCCGGACACTGATGTCATTCTGATGTGCTTCTCCGTGGACAGCCCGGACTCATTGGAAAACATCCCGGAAAAGTGGGTCCCTGAGGTCAAACACTTCTGCCCGAATGTGCCCATCATATTAGTGGCCAACAAGAAAGATCTACGCAACGACGAGAACGTAAAGAACGAGCTGTCCCGGTTGAAGCTGGAGCCAGTGAAAACAGAGGACGGTCGGGCCATGGCCATGCGCATTGGCGCATATGACTATTTAGAGTGTTCTGCCAAAACCAAGGAGGGGATCTGGGAGGTTTTCGAAACTGCAACACGGGCAGCCTTACAAAAACCAACAACCCCATCCGAAACATGTATGAAATGCTGTGTTTTGATGTGAATCGACGCTGTCTGGAGGACTGTGACGCGCAGACGGCACGTTTCCACCGCTGGGATCTGTGTCTGAACATGTATGGGCAGAGGCCACGGGCTGGTTCCTCCCTGAAAATCAGACGACCTTGGCTGAACCAAAATGACTGTAAACAAAGCGGTTTTGTGCAGACTCGATAATCATCCGATATCGGGTAAAACATGTTCTTTGGTGGTCACTTGATCCCAGTCTGACAGGTGAAGGGGTAAAAAGGACAAACCGCCTCATTTCAGTGGACGCCTTAACCCTCTCTGTTGTGGATGTGACTCCCCCAAAGGCCTGCTTTGAGCCAAAATTACAACAGCTCACTTTTTTTGTTGTTGCAAAGTGTTTGTTTGCATAGGTCACTGTCTGCCTGCTAAGGTTATACTCTGTGATAAGCAAAGCAGTATAAAGTGCACTCAATATTATGTCCACTGTTTTGTAAAATGACTGTATTTAGTTTGAGAATTTGCACAGCACCTGGACACTAGGCCTACAGTATTTCTCTGCAAGTTTTATCTAAAAAATAAACAAAACACATATGAGTCACTATAAGGATGCAAATGGTGTTTAAAGCCATTTTGAGTAAAAACCTAGCTTCAGTTTACAGCTAAAGAAATCAGATGTCTCAGGTTTGTTAGTTGGTACAACATGCAAAAATTGTTTGTGACTCAACAGTATGAAATAAGTTTGTTTTGCATGTGAAACTACACATTGGCCAGTCTTGAAAAGGGCTAACCATTTTGTCCAGTGTAGTTTTCATGTGGATGTTTTTGTTACAGTTAATTGTACAAACACTTACCAGAAATATATGTATTTTTGAGTTTGCTAAGCATGCTTCTACCTTTAATTTAACGCTTACTGGGGGCTACAGTGATTAATTTTGGGAGATAATCTTGAGAAATGTGTGTTTTGAACATGGATTCAAGATCGTTAAAGGAAAAAGTGCTTCACTTGTACAACCAGCAGAAGAGGTACATGCTTTTTGCTTACAGCTAACCTGAAAAATCATTTTAATCACATACAATATCTCACGTTTCTGAACTTCTGAGATCCTGGCCCAGCTATGAGGAGCAGCCTGGCCTCATTTGACTCAAACACTTGGAAATCCTGTTTGACATTTCATTTTCTTAGCTCCTGTTCATTTACAGTTTTGGGGTTGATGTTTCAAAGAGAAGACTGAGCATGTGAGTTGGTGAAGCATGTGATTTCTTTGCTCAATGAAACATGTTTTCTTAGTGTCATGAGAAGAAGAGTGGGCTTTGAGCCCGCTCTGTGAGCCAGTAGCACACTGCTATATAAAATGAGCCATCTGATGGCAATTGAAAATGTTCATGGCAAAGTAATTATATCTAAAAATTACACAAACTAAGTAAAGTGGTATTGTTTTTGAGAAAGCATGAGATAAAACTAAACGAAAAGTAGTATTTTTTAAAGCTGTAACTTCTTTTACAGCAGTAAAACTGACTTGAGATTAGTTATGAGTCTAAAAAAAATACACTCAATGTCTTCCATTTTGACTATGAATGTACCTCAAATTCATTTGGTCCAAAATACTTGTTGGAGCTATGAAGTGAACAACACAAAGCAATGTATATGAGTTTATTTGTCATACTTGTGTAATAAACTCAGCTCATGTTTGATCTCTGTCCCCACAGGATTTTTGTGTTAGTGTCCTCTTACATGATGGTGGGAGAGCTTGTTCAAATGACAGCTATGAACATCAATTACTCAGACTGTTGCTACACTGGGAATCCAGGGTGAAGCCCATGTGGACTCACAGTGTAAGTGCTTCTTTTAGTTGTAACTGGCAACAGAAGAGCTCAGTTTTGCTTTAAACCTGTCATTTTCCCATGGTACAATAAGCAACCATGGTAAAGACAAATCAGAGTTTTAAAGGAGTATCTTTTATAAATCCAAGCTGAGTTACAATGGTGTGAAAGTCACATTCCTCCCTGCCCTCTGTTGCTGGGCTTTTTGCTGACTTACAGGACAGGAATGCATTGTGCTGGACTGGTTAAATTTCCCACACTGGCCCCCCTCATGTGCACTGATTTCCAATGTTGCTAGACTTATCCAACAGTGCACTCTTCCTCTTCTTCCTTACTTCTTTTAAAAGCAATATCAAGCAAATGGAGAGGTAAAATGGTGAAAATGTGCCAAACCTATTTGTTTCATGAGTGGGTCAAATTATGATCATATTAATGCAATGACACAATTTCTATGTTTGAACAGCAAATTGTGAACAGTGGAAATTTTTCTGAGGAAAAACAATACGGTATGTAAGGGAACAAGTGGTACTGTTTTGGAAAAGTCAATAAAATAGTCAATGTGTCTCATTATGGCTACTTTTCCATTCTTTTGCCTCATTTTGTCAAACTAAAAACCTTTGGCTGGCATTAGTTTCAACATATATTGACAATTTAATGAACTTTGCTATATTTGGGAAAATACATCATTCATTAATTAGTGATGCATTTTTCCTGTTTGTGGCCAAATACATACCCATAACTTAAGCGTAAGCCTAATGATCAAAGCTAGACAACAGTTCTTATGTACTTAATACTTAATACTTTACCTTTTTCATATGACAGCAATTGTTTGTAGATAGCCTATATTATTAATTTATGAACAAATACATGAGCTTATAGAAGGTGCATGACCATAGAACGAGCTACCCAATAGTGTGGACAGTGAAATTGGCTCTTTCAAACAGCTCTACCCAAGTAAACTATAGTAAAATACTCCTTACACTTCAATGTATCAGTGATGATAAATCAATTATATATTAAAATCTTTAAATATGTTTTTCTACACCTTATTTTCTATACCTTAATTTTATGTAAGATATGAAAAGCTCTCGTAATGGGATGTTTTAATTTTGTTATGTTGCCACTTTTGCTAAAGTAAAGGATCTGGATACTTCCTCTATCACTGCTATCACAGGAAAAATGTAGTCATGAATTTTCAGGGTGGGTACATTATCAGACCTAGCTTTGCTATTGTCAACTGCTGTCAAAATGACTAAGATTTCCATTGTTTCATGATAAAAGGACTCGTGTGTCTCAGAAGCTATTTATGTCCCTGCTAAATTTAGATCTGAGAATACGAAAGACTCATGGGCATATTTGACATTGAGCTATGACATTAAGGGAGCTTTATAATAAACCACATCGTTACTGTAACTTAAATAGTTTGAAGAAGGCAACCTTTACCTAAACTAGAATGCGTAACATCGTAAAAATGCAACTTTATAATAAGCAATATCTCAGAGGAATAATCATTCTGAAGAAAATGTTACCAGTTTGTAAAAATCCATCTATAATAGTAACTTGGTTTACAATCCTATTTTTAAAAGCCTGCAAAGATGTTTTGTCTTCTTCAGATGTTCATGTTAAATAATATAGAGGAAATGCTCAGAAATATATGCAGTGCAAGTGGTCTTTATTGAAACCCACATTTTTAAATAGTACAAGACAAATGGAGCACAGAAGGAGTTTTTTTTGAAATAACAAATTAATAATCTGAAAAACAGAGTAAAGAGACAACCATCATGATACAGACAACACGTTTTTAAGACACAGCTTGGTGTTTTTTGGTAGAATAGATTTATCCTTGTCTTAAATGGTTAAACAACAGACACGGTCAATACAAACATGGTCCTTAGTTTAAATTAGCAACAAATGGAAAAGGAATGTCAACCTCCATCTGTCTGTCACTGACTCTCACAAATGGTTCAACAATTTTGCTTTTCTCTTTAAGTGTCTCTATGACTTTGTTGTGGAAAGCATTCACACGTTTTACCATTAAGTCAATCCAGAACTGGATGTAAGCCTGAAACTGTTCGGTAGATATTTCAGCAAACAAATCCTGGAGTCCAGCTCTCACAGCCCTGAGATATCCCAAAACAACTCTCTGGACCATTTCAACCTGCTTGATAACATCATTCAGGACAGGGGAGTTGATGGCATCATTGTATACATCTGTCATAAAGGTGGAGAGGTGCTCCACATTCAGAGATTTCAGGGTTTGGAGAAGCTTCTCATTTTGTTGAACAGTAAACTGCATGAATGCATTGAAAATGTTCATGATATCTTCCAGTTGGATATCCCCCAGTTTCCTCACAATAACAATCACTTGCTCCTGAATTTTACTTAATTCTACAAACAATTGATCAAGAATTTCTCCTCCACTGACAATATAGTTAGATCCAGGAAGGGTGAATTCAATAGCTCTGAAAGAGTCAAGGATTGCTATAAACATGGAGGCAAAGTACTCTGGAACCTTTTGAACAGCCTCCTCCAATACATCTGCAACAAAAGTACTGAATTTCTGGTAGACCTCAAACCCAGACAGCCTCTCTTCATACCCAGGAATCTGGAACTTTGTCTCTTTTAGAAATTTAACAACAGCATTAAAAACAATTTCAACTCTCTTTTGGTACTCTTGAAGGATCAGAATGGCCTTATCTGCAAAAACTGTCATAACACTGGAAGGATAAAATTCTGCAAAGTTTTCAATAGCCCGAGTAACGATCATTTTACCCTGCTCTTTACCATTTTCAAAGGAAACCTGAAGGCGTTTGGCTAGTCTAGAGATTGTTTTAAATGTCCTGGTAACTGGAGCAGATATCATGTCAATGATGTTGGGCACCTGCATCTTCAGTCCGAGCATCATCTCGTATGGCATCTCCATATTCCAGGTTGTCTGAAGGTTCAGCTTCTCAGAGTTCATCACAGACATCTTCAGGCCAAAGATATCAATGTCTGTTATTGGCTCAGACTGTGGGAAAATGGAAAACATGAAACAGAAAAAAAAATATTTTAATAAAATATAAATCACAAAAATCACAATTTAAGGTGGTTAGTAAGCAAAAAAGTGAGCAAATGTTCTCTCACCGGGTAGCGACCATAGAGTCTTGCTTTGACTTGTGCTGGACGCTTAGTCTGCATCTGAAGTCCAATGAGTCCAGCAGATGGGGTGGACATAGAGACAACGAGGCCTTCCTCTGGGTTCCCAGTAATCTCCTGGTAGATTTCCATGGTCAGTTCAGCTACATTGACCTTTACAGAATTGGTGATGGAGGCGTCCACATTTTCAGTACTTAAGACGATGGTGCTGTCATGTTTTCCCTCCAGCTCTGAATGTTTTACAGACAGGACAGAGACGATTTTAAATCCATCGACTGTGTTCACGTTGATGTTGCCCTCAATCTCTCCGTTCAGAATGTCAAATTCAGAGGATGAGGAAGCATCAACTTTGATGATGAAGCTGTCCTGGTTAAGGATGCTAGCATCAGTTTTGAGTGTAATCACTGCTGTTTTCATGGAGAACTCATAGGTCAGATCACCCATTGCAGGGATCCTGATGATCTGAATTTTGGGCAGAGTGATTTTTGGAAGAGTGAACTTGTTGAGAGCAGATGGAACATGCATAGCAGGCATTGTGATGAGACTGAAGTCAGGCAGGGGGATAGTGAAGGTAGACACCTCAACGTTCATTACTGGAACTCTGAAGGCGGGGAATGTGATGGTTTTGGGCAACTCAGTGCTATATTTTTCATACTCTGCCTTTGCTTTGTCATAAGATGTAGCCAGGATAGCAGCAGCTGCATCTTTGCCAATCAGCACTCTCTTGCGCAGAGTCTTGACACTGGTATCAATGACACTGATGAGTGGTTCCAAATTAATGTCAACTGTGCTCATCTCAGAGTTCTTCATGTACTTCAGCCTTGAGCTCATGTCAAATGTCTGCTGAGTTGTTTTCAGAAGGAAGCTCAGGCCAGTGTCTTCCCACAGTGAAAAGTCTTCCACTCCTTGTATCCTCATATCAACAAATGGCACAGTCATTACAGGGATGGTAAATGGCCTTTTGAGTTCATCCAGATTTACTTCTCCATTAACCTGGGAAACTATGTTAATCTCTCTCTCATCATTATCAATAGTGAATGAATGGGAGTATTTGTTCTGGTTATATTTAGCCAGAGCCACCCAGCTAGCTCTCTGCACTTCAGGGCTCAGGGTAAATGAGATGTCATTCTGGAGATCCATTTTTCCAGACAGATAGTCTGAAAGGGTAACCTTGGCATTTCCGTTGTTCTTGGTGTCAAATACAAGCTCGCTAGGTGTGACTGAAGCAGTCAAAGAGTTTGAGAGCGTTCCCTCGAATGGTTCAGCCAGGTCTGTACTGTGAGAAGCAGTGAGGTCAATTTTCAGATCTTCAGCCTTAGCCTGGAATTTGAGTTCTGCTGTGCTGCCCTTCATGACAGGTGTTTCTGTCTCAACCTTGGCATCAATAATTAGGTGGCGGAAAATGCAGATATCAACAACCACATTTGGATTCATTTTGAAGTTGGTGCTGTCTGTTTCTCCAGTGAAAGTCACTTTGACAGTATGGAGATCCATCACCACCTCCATGTTACTCTTGTGGCTTGCCTCATCTGAGAAGTCCCGAATGGCATATTTTCCATTGGCCTGATTGTTAGCTGTCAGACGGGCAGTGCCAGCCTCAAGCAGGAAGTCAGTCTTTTGAGTCATTGATGTTTCACTGAAGATGTTAAGAAGTGGCATGTTGATGGCTTGTTTGTAGCTAGTCTCCACAGTGGCAGAAATTCCATTTTCTGTGGCAATGTCTGCTTTATTGAAAAGCTCTGCTTCAAAGGGCTCAGTCTTGGCTTTTGCAGTAGTTTCAACAGATGCTTGAGCTGACAGGCCATTAAGAGACATTGTTCCTTTGTGATCAAGGGTAAAGCTTGATTGGTCAACATTGATCCTCTCAGTGATGGACAGGAGATTCATCTCAGGTGCAGCAAAATGAGCACTGGCATCAACAGTGAAGTCAAGGACTTGTAAGGTAGATGTGGCCTTTGAGTTAAAGTTCATTTTGAACTCTGGTGTTTCTGATGTAGTTGTGGTGTTTTCCAGGTCAGCAGCGGTCTTGAGTGTATAATGAGGCGTGGTAATTCTGAACTCCCCATAGAGTTTTCCAAAACAGGGAATCATGCTCACGTCTGCCAGTTTATCTTTCAGCTCCATTGTGAATGTATCATAATCGAAAGATCTGATTGTCTGGACCATTCTCATGAAGTAGTCAGTCATGTCATCAATCAACTGTTTGAAGTCAAAGGAGAACAGCTCATCCACTAGCTTCTGGACAGGTACCATCACTCTTTTGATTAAAGGCTGGATGTCAATTGACTTGAGAGCAGCAAAAGCAGATTGAATCTTTTCCCTGACCTGATACTGTTTCATTATTTTAACAACCTCATCCATGATGGCACCAATCATCTTCTCAACCTCATAACTGGAGAGGATCTCCTCTACTTTGGCATAAATTGCATTAAACTTGTTAGCGATGTTATATTTCTTGATCCAAGCCATGATAGCATCCATCACTGATTTCACTACATCCATGACTTTCTCAATTGGGAACTTGGATGCCAAGTTGGCCACAAAGTCTTCCATTGAGCTTATACTCTTTCTCAGGTCTTGTACAAAGAGGTTGAAGTCAAAGTTGTCAATGACCTCCTTTAATTCTGACACTTTGCTCTGAAACTTGGTACTGATCTCATACCTGGTGTTGATGTCAGTCAGAATCTCTATGCTGTTGTCCATCATCCTCATCATTGTGGTCTTCACGTATTCAAGAACCTCAGGCATATGCTCAATGAATGGAATCTGGATGAAGTGGCTGTCACTGTTTTTGTCATATTTCACAAATCCAGCGATGGTGTAATCTTCACTGACATCACTGAGGAGAGCGGTGGAGGCAGTTCCCATCATCTCAATACCCATTCTCTCTTCATTGTTGTAGGCACTCATTTCTTGATAAAAACTGTTTTCGTTCACTTTGGATGTCATCTGCAGTGTTACACTTTGTTCTGGGATGCTCAGTATGCTGTTAAACTTATTGTCCATGGTGGTCTTAATAGTCTGGCTACCCTCAATTTCATGGGTGGTTGAGGTTCTGTACTCAAATGACTGTGTGAACAGCATGGGTTTTGCCTTCAGTAGAAATTTGCTGTATATTTCACTACTGTGCTGTCCATACAAATACACTGTACCATCTGAGTTGAAAATGGCATCGATGTTAAGAGTAAAGGGTGCAGCATCTGTTTTGATTGTGCTGTCCAGACGAAGAGATGGAGAGTTAAAGCTAATCACATTGTTAAACTTCATGTTCAGACCAGCAACCTCCATATCAGTGGTATGTGTCATGTGAGAGCCCAGGAGTTTACCATTGGTATTGCACCGTGCAGAGAGGATCATGTCAACAAATTTGACTTCATAAGTGTGCTTGAGCTCTTCCTCTGATAAGACTCCCTTCATTGTACCAGTCAGCTCCACGTTGAAAGGCTCTGCCTTAAACTGGGCATCATTGACAAAGTTAATTGCCATGATGTTCAGGTCATTTTTCACGGACACAGCTGTGGTGAAACGCTCCATGTTGACTGAGATGTCATGCATATAGGAGTTCCTATTGTTAAGGAAGTTGTCAGTCTTAGAGCGGAGGGTAAAAGATCCCAGTGTGAGAGACAGTGAATGGGCATTTTCTGTCCTCATCTCATTGAAAGATCCGACTATGTTGTTGGAGAGGATCAAGCCATCTTCATTCACTTTGAAGTTCACTCTGTTCATGGTGTTGATGTCAAAGAGGTTACCCTTAAAGATGCCATTAAGATACACTTCTGTGCTTAGAATCTTTCCATCAACAGTGAGTTCAGCTTTGTTGTCTTTAATGGCTCCCTTAGTGGTGAGAGACATTGTGGCACCTGAGGTATCAACTTCACTGCGGAAAACATTCTCAAAGGTCATTGGGCTGAACTGAGCAGTTGTTGTACAGCTAGTGGTTAGGCCATTCATGTTCAGGGCTACAGTTGCCTTGTGAGAGGCAAGGCTTGAAAAGATGTTCAAAGAAGCATCAGCATTGATCTCTACGCCGGAGGGGTTCATAGACCCAGTAAGCACAGAGTAGGCACGGTTTACTGTGTCATCTGCTTGATTCTCTATTCTGAGGCTGGCCTGTCCTTCAAAGGCAGAGAACTCCATCTCGCTACGAAGCATTCGCTCATCTGCCTTGGTCACAGAGGTAGACTGGATGGTAAGCTTGACATCCTTGTAGCTAAGGCTCATTTTGGTGGTGTGCTTGATGGGTTCAGTGTTCATGTTGGTGTTTGACTCGATCAGAAGCTCACTATCCACATATGACGCCTTGATCCTGTTAGACACCTCTAGGACTTCTGAGTTGACTCTCAGATTACTTTCTAATTTTGCTTCTTTCTTCATCGGCTCAATAGAGAAGGTGTGGAGATAAGTGGTGGTAGCAGTCATGGGTCCAACAGACACACTTCCATCTGTGTTGATATCTCCAGAGAGCTTGTTTGAGTCCAGACCGACTTGGGTGGTAACAGTCAGTGAGGTATCCAGACCCAGAGGGGAACTGGCAAACATGTTGTACTTTCCTGTTGACATTACATTGTCTGTCACAGCTATGGTTTCCTGCACTTTGAAACTCGTGTTCATGAGCATGTGATTCAGGGAAGCCTCCATGGTGAATTTCATAGTTTCCTCAGCTGTGTCTGTTATTGCTGAAGTTCCTGTACGACAGAGAAACAGTAAATTTTTGATTAGAATCAATTTGTGTAATATTTCTCTAGTGTTTAATAATTATGTACAGAGTTTCTCGAAAGAAAACAACTAAGATTAAATTACCCTCAGTTGAGAAGGAGAGAAGCTCAATTGGACTGTTAGCCAGGACACTGAACTTGGCCAAGTAGCTAGGAGAGTCCTCAGTATTGTTACCAGCAGACATTGTGGCCTTCCATTTGTAATAGTTGCTGTTGACCTTGGCAGACATTTCAGCCATTCCCATCAGAGGCAGGACAAGATCATATTCAGATGGGATGGTGAAGGTGGGGATTTGGATCTCCTTAGAGGCAAAGTCCATGCCCAGCTGTGGCATCGAGATGCGTGGGGACGAGACCACTGGAGGTATTCTGAGCTCCTCAGATGATTTGCCTCCAAGAGGCAGAGGAATACTGATGGTCAAACGGTCCTGGTTGAACTGGTATTTGAATGTGCTTTCACTGAAATGATACAAGTAGAACATTTGTCAAATTTGAAACAGACATTCAACTGCTTAGTAAATGTTGCTGTACTTACTTTATGTCTAATAAGGATATGTCTGCAATTTTCTCATAATGCATATGAAAAACGACAGTTATCAGAGATGTAGGTTTACTTACAGGTTCATGAATAGGTTTTCAGGCATGGAGGGCATTTCCACACTTGCAATTTTGTTCCTCAGAGTCTCAACATAGGGAACATCAAGTGTTAACTTGTCCATCCAGATACTGCTGGCCTTAAGAAAAAAACACCACATTTCTCATGTTTAGTCTGGAAAAACTAGAGCCAAGTCAAGGACTAAAATAGTTAGAATGATTATTTTATTTTCACCTCAACCGCCTTGTTGATCACATGACGCAGTTTCATGTCAGTCTTGACAACCTGCTGGTCCATGACATCCTCTACAAACTGCCCAAGCCAGGCTTGGAAGGCATCGGTGTAAGGCACCAGGGTCTTAGTATTAGCATTCATGTTGGACATCAGCTGAACCTCAGCCTGCTCTTCACCTGGCATGCAAAGCATTCAACGTTTAATTTTGACTTTTCAGACAGTGTTTGGTAAAAAGCCTTAAAATCATCCATTTTTAAGGTCCATTGGCAGTAGTTTCTGATGCATACATACCATATTTGAATGTGACTGCCTGAACAGAGGTGGTCTCTGGGAGCTTAACATCACTTTTGATCTCCATGGTGAGTCCATCAAACTGGCTCATGGTAGCAGTGATGGTGGCATCAGTCTTAAGTGAGGGGACTAACAGCTGAACCTGCAGCATGCCTTCAGTCATAGCTTGAACCCTGTGATTAATAAAAATGATTAGATCAATGTTCTCATATCAAAAACATTCATAACGACTGATTAATGTGTATATGCATACATAGCTTTAAGATATTTATGACTTTGAACAAAGTTGTGCTGCCTTACTTGGCACGACCAATCAGAGAGAGCTGTGGCACATTCTTGTTGGAGACCTCAAGGATAATGGATTTTCCTTTGACACTGCTGTCGGTCATGCCAACCTTAACACCGGCCTCAACATCGAAGTCAGGTATTTCAATCTGGGTGGTGAACACATTCCTGTTCCTGTTGTATTTCATGGTGGCTGTAGCTTCGGTAGGCTCGGCACCTTAAGACACAAAATAACACTTGATTACGGATGTAAGAGATCCTATACAATGAGGACAGGAGGTTTTGGCACAACGGCAAACTGAAGTTGATGCCACATTAAGATGTTCGTACCTTCAGCTCTCAGGGCAAACTTCACAGAATCAACCTTCTGGCGACCATCCTTTCCTTCATTGAGGAGTTTGTAGGTGATGGTGGCTGTGTACTCAGAGACCTCATTAGTAGGCTTGATGTCCACAGCAAACCTAGGGTGTAAAGGACAAAGTTGACATATCTGACAATCTCTTAATGTGCATAGTGCAATTAGTAGTATTAAATAGAAAAAATAATAAACTTTTCAAAAAACAACTTACTTAGTCTCTCCATTCAGAGGGAAGAAAGGAACAGCAGTGTTGTCACCAGTGTTAGCACGAAGTGTTTTAGTGCAGTATCCGACTCCATAGAAGAGAGGGCTGCAGCTGGCATCACCCTCTGTGTGTGGGATTGTTGCAGCCTGATCAGCGCCCACGATCAGCACTTTATTGCTATTTCAAAGAAGAAAACAGCAGAATGAGCTTCATGGTTCTAATGACTTTGATAAAGAGCCCATGCAATACGATATGGTGTCACAAACAGAAAAACTGTAAACAACACACCCTACTAGTAGCTTCATTACACTTTAATTTTTCTATAACATATATTTTGACTTTAAGTACACCTATATGTGCCATCTCTCACTACCTAATTCCTTTAGTGACTGTAATATATGAATGCACTTTTCACGTTGTTTATTACCTGATGCTGAAGAACTTTGTAGTGCCCTGTGGAGCAGGGATGGAAAGCTTGACCTGATTGTCCTCCATGGTGATCTTGGCCTTGAGTGCGCTCTCATGGTACATGTTGGTGTGCATCTCAACGGTGGACACAACAAATTCAGGGATGTGGACTCCCATCTGAGTCACAAACTCAACTCCAACAGAGGGCATGAACACCAGCTCGTTCTGTTGATAAAACACAGATCAAATGATATTAAATGCTGAAAAAAATATGACACTTTGCTGGACATTTAAGAAAGTACATCAATAACATAGCACAATCACCATCATAAAACTACTGACTTTTTTGGCAGAGCATTGAAGATAGGTTAAGAAAGATGGAAAACATACCATTCTTGGAGCAAATCGAAGGCCTCCCTTTGCACCAGGAGTGAAGGTACCAGACAGGGCAAATGTCAGAGGCAAGCCAGATGCTGTTGGCATGATGAATTTGTTGTCCATGAAGATGTAATGAGCAAAGATCTCATTGTCAGTGCTGGACATCAGGTTAGCCAAAACCTGATAAAAACAATCAACATTCACTTAGAATTTGCTCTCCCTGGGGTATGGAAAAAAGGGTTTTCAAACTGATAACAGGAGTACACAACATTACCCTGGTGGGAATGATCCTCATAAAAATATCGGCATACATCATTGCATTATCTGCAATAAATTTCAGTTCGTTAGCCTTGATGTAGCCCATCTCAGCTCCCATGATCCTCAGGTAGGCCATGGCTTCAGGAGCATCTTGGCTCTGCAGATCTTTAATCAGCTTGTTAAAATTGCGAACAACTTCTCTCACAAGATTTTCAGGAACCTGGGGAAACAGTTGGATTAAGTATTGTGGTACAGAGGACGTTTTTTTTAGAATCACTTAGCATGATGAAGAATATCTGACAGTAAAAGTTAAACATGAGATAGGCTTTACCCTCAGTCCATCTGATGGTGGGGTAGCAACCCATTTATCCAGTTCTGGTATCTTGTCCACAGCCCAGTACAGAGCCTTGCTCACAGTGTCAGGGAAGAATCCATTCTTTCCAAACAAAGCTTCAATGGTTGGCTCGAAGCCCTTGCCTTGCATGCCAACCTATTGAGAAAACAGATTCAAAAAGTCATGTTTTGTTGTGTTTAGTCTTAACTTGGGCCCAACAGTTGTCTTAAAAATGCTATTTTTTGCAGATGTATAAGTCCAAGAAGAAAAAGAAACCAGTTAATGTAGTTTTTGTCTGTCGTGAACAAAATTTTGTTTGCTAGTTCTCTTCAAGCATTTAAATTACAATTTGTAACAGCAATAACTTGCTAATTATTATGACCTGCACTATAATGTACCTCCCAGATGTCCATGTTGAAACCAAAAGCTTTCAGGGTAGTTTCAAGCAACATCTCTCTTGGCAACTGGCTACTGGGATCAAAGACAATGTTGCCCTGAATGTTCGCCTGCATCATCTCATGTCCCATGCCCAGCTTGTAGTTGCGAGACTTTGTGGTGTAGTCGGTGTGCGTGTCAACATCAGTGTCCTGCAGGGCATCCATTATCTTCTTACCAAGCCTGCGAAAAAAAAATAAAACGTCAAACATTAGAATTTAAGTAGTTGGTTGTTTAATTAGAACCGTATCTCCATTTAAAGCATACATTAAGTTGAAAAATGCTATATTCTTACATCATGGTTTCTGAATCAGTGGAGGAAATTATGTTGTAGATGTGGGAAGTCACGAAAGACTTTATCTGAGTATTCTGCTCCTGTGTAAGCAGCTTCTTCAGCATCTCAATGTCACTGTCCTGGGGATTCCTCATCAGGATCAGGTAAGCTGCCAGGCGCTTCTGCACAGCACCCTTGGGGTATTGACTGACCCTCTGGAGGTTAGAGCGAACCTGGATTCGAAAAAACAAGTAACATGTTGTGATTGTATTTTGGGAAACTCCACACTGCAAAACTAGGAAATTCTGGACACTGTTTATGTGTGATGGGGG
>JAQLOL010000010.1:16749750-16760764 GCA_029783665.1 Naso thynnoides | reverse complement strand
GTTCTCAGACAGTTGTACAAGCTAACACACACACACACACACACACACACACACACACACACACACACACAAGTGCAGGCCCAAACTAACCAAACAGAAGGAAATCTTTGTGGTGTGAGGATTGTGGCTGGCTAGACCAATGTTATGTGATTTGTTTTAGCCGCTCGGGTTGTGTTTTTGCCCTGCTGCATCTGCCTGTTTGACTTTTGGCAGGATATTTTTCAAAAACTATGAATGAATAAAACATTGTGGACAGTTCTGTCATGAAGTGAGAAAGAACGGATTCACCTTTCACACAAACTACCCATGTAAAGACTAGAGTGTGTACTGGTGGCTGCAGCTTTTTGTACTGTAGTACTGCATCACAGAGAGAAAGCTGTCATTATCAGCCCAGTAAAACACTTCTGAGGTCTTAAAGTGTTGATATCTAATTTAGACAACCTGGTGCTGTTTTTAAATGTCAGCCCAGATGGAAATGTTTACTCAAAAAACACAGAGCCAACAGTGAATCCATCCATTCATCCACTTTTCACCCTTTAATCAGGTTTGCTGTGGCAAAGGATAAGCCAAGCATCTCTTATAACACTACATAGTAACATCCTCCAGCCCTTCCTACGAGATCCTGATGTGTTCCCAGGCCAATGTGTTCTGTGTCTGCTCCCAAAACCTTAACTGGATCCTTTCAACCCAAATGAACAAGGATTCTTTGAGCATCTTGTGAATGTCCAAGACCCCCCTCTTCATCAAATTGAGCACACGGTTTTCTGCACCAAAGGTGACGATTACTAACCTTGCAAGGCAGCTGAACTTGGAGAGGTCATGACACGAGATCATGATATCATGCAGTTTCTGGCCAGTAGACTGTTTAACGGAAAAACTGACATCCTTTGAGGAAACACTGTCATGAGCCACAGGCATGGCAACAAAGAAAACAACAATGGTGGCTATGGGCATGGCATGGTTATCGTAGATGCTGCTATAGCATCAATTCTATCAGAAGCGAAGAGTACTTCTTTATTAAAAGAGGAGCAGAGAACAACACTGAAGGCTTTTCTTGATGGAAAGATGTTTTCAGCCATCTTACACCTCTGGCTCCACTGGTCATATGGTTTGTTAAATAGATTGATCAAAGTCAGTCTATGATAGACAGTGACAGACAGATGGCTCATCCAATCATCTGTCAAGTATTTTTGTGCCTGCCCTTTTCCAGACAGTTTCTAATGGAGCCTTTCTTGACGGTTGTGTATTAAAAAAATGCACTGACAACATGTTGGGATGATGCTGGACAAGATGTCCATATTTGATTTGTGATGGCAATACTTGTTCAGCCCTGATTAGCTCTATATTATCACTGCCAGGTATCAGACAGAACTGTCAACCTGTCACATTGTGCTTCCATCATCAGATTAAAACTGCTCCCACTCCAAGTCATTTCTGTATGGCAGGAATATTCCTTTTTCCAAAACCAATCATTTGAGACCAACATATCTGGATGGACTAAACCACAAGGTTTCCAGATTTTTTTCCAGAGGAGAAATTTGAAGTCTCCCTGGGAACCAATCACACAAAAATAGGCTTACATTATAAACTTGCCAGAACAATACAACTACATTTGTAAACTGCTAATAAAGTACGCAACAAACCATTAATTTCAAAAGTATTGATTTCAGATCAGAAGTGCACCCCAGCAATAATCAGTTTGCAGAGTATAATATTGAGTCAGCATTGTTCTGATCAGAAGTGCACCCCAGCAATAATCAGTTTGCAGAGTATAATATTGAGTCAGCATTGTTCTGCTTTCTATTTTGCCAATTGGCGAACATTGATTTTGGGAAATACTGCACTAGACCAGTAAAAGCTCCAGCTGGCAGGTGACTTACTGCGAGTTGGGAGGTCACTGGTTTTGGCTTTTTTTTTCAATATGGCAGTCACAATTTTGCTCATATTTCAGCTAAACAGGACATTAAAATATTTCTGAAAACATTTGAGGCTGGAAATATGCAAAACAGTAACATAATATGACTCATATTTTATCAGAGCATAATTTTTTTCTTCCCCAGGATGGCAAAGGCATGACTGATCCTCTGCCTCAAACAATGCTGTTGGGCAAGATGCTCATATTGGACGTGGCCTGGTATATGGCTTGACAACCAGTTGAACAGACCATAATAATAACATTAGTCCTTATAAAGAACAGGGAAAAACATCTGCACACCAGAAGAGCTCTTGTTAAGAGTTTTGTCAAAAAAAAAAAGAAAAGAAAGTTCTTCTTCAGACTGTCTGAGGAAGCAGACTGGTGCAGTGATTTCTCCCCTCTTCTCCTAAACGTGACACTGCTGACTGCCATCTGCAGAAGGTAACTGACTGACTATGCATACAGTAAGTACCTCACACGACCCCATGTCAAAAATACTGAACTATCCCCTTAACTGTACATTTGTGAAAAGAATCTCAAGTATTCAAGCACATATGGATTATGAGAGGTGAAAAACATTATAGTGCTGTGACAGTTATGGTTATGGCAAGATCCCAACTTGTTCTCCCTTTAAAACCATTAGCCGAGTGTTGGGGTGAAATTGTTCGTTGGCAGCTGAGAGTGTCCCTAGAGTCACTTATCACCACAACAGGGGTAGCCATTGATGAGATATTGCACATCTGGCAGACAGTCAATGATGGTATATCTCAATTTCTAATTTGAAACATATGAAGTTTCACATTTTATTGAGCAAGGCTGATAATAAATTGCTCTCTTCATCAGTAACTCTAATTGGTTTTGGGGGAAAATTAAGTTTGTCAAGTCAGGTTACACCAGACTATTTACTCAGAGCTAAGCACATTTGCTCCTCTGGTTTGGGTTTCTAGTTTCCCACACTACACATGATGTAAAACAAAGATGGCTGCCATATGAATAAAGTGAAAGGGAACGCAGAACAAAGGGGTAAGACTCATGACAGAGAGGTTGAGTCAAACACAGACATCTCTGAGGGATCAAATTAAATCTGCTGCAGTCAGGAGTCAGTTAGTGTTGAACTCCCACAAGCCCCGGCAGCAGATCTGTGAGTGTTTGACAAAGTCGTTAAAAAGTGCTCAGTCTGGACTTTCTCATTACAGATGGAATGGAGGGGTCAGGACGACATTTAGACCAGAGCTAGGCAGGAACCATTACGGCTGCTAGGAGATCCCAGCAAACTCTCAGTACCCGTGCATGAATCTGTGTTTGTGTCAGGGTGTGGGGTGATGGGTGAGGGCATGAGTTGAGTTATCATCTAATCAAAGTTTGTTTGGTGGGATAAAACAGTTTATCACACACTCATTAGACCCAACAGAGAATGGTGGGAAAGCAAAGACACTCATCTGTCTCTGCAAACGTGGACAAAAGAATGAAAAAAACATAAAATTTAGAAAAAATGCGAACCTCACCAAGAAAGCTTGTTCCACAGGTGAATATGTAAAGTATGAGTCAGATTTAAAAAGCCCAGATTACCCAACACACCTGCAGATTTTAAAAATGTCCTCCAAGATCAGCAACAGTGTCCACTAGCAACAAAAAGGCCTTTAAACCACTGCTTACAGTCCATCAAAACCAAAAATATTCACATGCACAACTTAGTATAAGAAAAGCAAACCCACAAGCCAGAATTTATATATTATATTATATAAGGCTTGCCTTTCTGACCCTTTCAGCGGTTTTCCTCTATCCACACCAAACAAGCCTTCATTTCACGAAAATCAGCTGTTCATTTAGGCGGTGACCAGCTGAGGGAGATTAAATCTGGTGATTTAATGTGACTGAGCCCATACAGAAAGAAGATTTTCACTTTGATAATCCCTCCAATGACTGGAGGACTTCCTGAGCTCAATCCAAACTCCACAAATGGTTCAAGATCCTGCAGGACATCAGGCCAAAGGAAAGCAAAGCTGCACGAAAGGCTGTGTGCTCTCACATCTTATTCACAATATGAACCTCAAGTATTGTCTACTTGCATATCCTTGCCCTTTCACAGTTGGATGATTAACATGTCGTTTTACTTTGTTTAAGACAATCAAGTTCATATAAATATTTAGAAAATAGTAACACCTGGACTAAAAGGAGCAAAATTACATCAAAAGCTGTTCTAATCCACATTTTTATACAAAACAATTTCAAAAGAATGCTAATGTTAACGTCTGCTGGTAGTTTAAATAGCTGTTTGCAAACACATTCACTGTTTTAAAAATTTGAGGCAATAATATGTAAAAGATCACTATGTAACTTTGACTAAGACCCACTGCTTCAAAAAACGAAACTTAACAATGCATGTTCATACGTTGCATAACACAGTTTGAGTAAAACCGGGTCATATTTTATGGAAATGACGTCCTACGACTGCTCTGCCTCAACTCTGTGATTTACAGAGGTTCCTGAAAGCAACATGTAGGCTTCCTGCAGACTGAAGCTGCAACTGCAGTACGGGTTGTTGCTGGTGACAGCTCCGCTAAAATAAAAGGCTGCAGACAGACAGAGCAGTCATTGAACATTTGATGGAAAACCAGCGGGCATTTTGCCTGTAAAATATGACCAGATTTGACTAAAATTGCTGTTTTGTGTGATGTATTAACATGCATAATTTAATTTCGTTTTTCAAAGCAGTGGGTTGCAGTCAAAATGACATATTATTGCTTTAATGTTGTGTTTAAACCTCATAACACTGCCCCCATGTGGCTTTAATGTACCTCCACACTGAATTTCCCTGAATTTCATGCAAATGGTAAGTTTCACATTAAATGTACCAATTGGTAAGGACAGCAAGTGTTTTTCAGTCATAAAAAAGAAGTAGATGAATGGTTGATTGTCTAAAGAGCCAGTGATCAAGCAGTTAGTTTTTGTGTTTGGCAAATTACACATTTGGGAACTAAAAATCCCTGAATAACTTTGACATATTTGTACTTGGACTTCAGAGGCTGCATCACTTTGCCCTATAGTACAATTAACACCATTCTGAGACACAGAGATGTGTGAATTATGCATCTTTTAGCATGAGCATGAGCATGAGCATCAGCCGAGAGTAGTAAATGCTTTTCTGAGAAATACAGGCTCATTTTCCTCTTTGAACATTTTCGAGCAGTTATTTACATGTGAGAGGTTAAAAGGGGAAATATCTGTAGCAGAACTGCTGACATCTCAAAGAGAAGTCTGAAACATGACATGGAGCCCCAGCCAGACACTGTGTATTTCTAAGAGATCACAAGACAATGTCGGGAACCCCTGGTTGAATCTCTCATGGATTGTATTTTAGAAATGTGTGTGGGTTTTTAGTGAGCAAGTTTTTTATTCATTATTTCATTTTATCAATGAGAGGGAAAACACTATGCATCACTGACAGAGAAAAAACAACAATATAAAACAGCAAAATTAGATAACAGAACCATAAATGAATCAGAGTAACATTGAAGAAGCATCACAGATAATTAGTGACTCAATTCTGATATAAGCAAATAAAATAAGCAAATGGAATCTTAACTTGTATTGCCTTAAAGCAAGGCCCTCCCTCAACCCCACCCACCCACCTACCCACTTGAACCACCCGATGACCCACTTACCCACTTGAACCACCCGATGACCCATCTACCTTCACCATCCCCCACCCTAACACTCTTTCTGCATGGTCAACACGCATAAATAAGGTAGAGAAAAAATGAAGATAGAAACATCTAAAGAGGATTCTGGGTAAAATAAATGGTGATTTTGTTTTGTTTTGCGTTTTTTAATGAAAAACCTGAAGCTGAAGTAGCCACTATAACTGTCAAATAAATGTAGTAGTATAGAGAGACTAGTGGAGCTTCACTTAGCATGGGAGGACATAATTGTCATCTTGTCATGCGTTCAACTGAACAACCGATTGTTTGCGAGGTCAGAGGGGACCGGTGTGTGTGGTCTGTGGCGGTGCAACAGTTAAAGCACATGAGCTTTAAGATTCAAACATATTTAATGCCTTAACAGAGCAAGCAACTAGAATATACTATCAGTTTACTTCATTTAAACAATTTTACAAGCCAGTGTATGTCTGATGTGCAATTAGGCCTCCTCCTACTTAAGTCCATCAGGCTATAATTACTTCCTTAAAATAAGTTGGGTGCTTGGTTGGAGCAATTGATGCACAGTCTCCCTGTAATCATAGCCAAAAATCCCATGTTATTGCTCAACCATCCATGTGCAACATTAACCCATATTCTCTGTTAATTAAAAGGCAGAGATACTTCACCCATGACTGCTGAAAAACAAAGCAACAATTTTCTGCACATAAGTTCCATTGAACATGTATTTCCTGTCCTGTTGTATTGCAGCTCTGATAAATAACATGCTTTAAATCTTTGCAATTAGTATCAAACAGAGGTCAACCAGTTTGCCACATTAAAAGGTTAGTGTACTCTGCAATAAATCAGGTGGTCATTTTAGAGTTAATCTGCTGGACAAATATCATTGACCTGTTAACACTACGCACAAAGGAGATTAATCACTAAAGTAAGCTTTTGCCAAGTCTAACATATTATCATTAATTAATGAGCCTATTTACTAAGCTCCCCTTTATTGGTTATAGGGTAGTATACATAGGCGATCTTCTTGAAAAGAACAGGTGACAGCCAATTGAGGTTTGAAACAGGTGCAGTCACAAAATCAAAAGCTGATTTATTATGCAGAGCATTGACTGAAGAGAGTAAACGTCTCAGTTTATGTTAGAAAGGCAAATAAAACACCAAGCTGAAACAGAAACAGGTTGAGCAGCAGAAGTGCGTCTCTCTCACCTTGTTAGCTGTCAACTGGAAGTAAAAATCACAGCAACACGTTTCTCATAATTCCCCTCCAAAAGTTGCGTCTTGACTCTGTAACTCCAGGCTTTCTCCTCTCTGTCACTCAGCAAAGTTTCATTCAAAACTGCAGTAAATGAATCGACCTGTCAGAGGCAAACACTGCACCCTCCGCACGCTTTCTCGGCAGACAGTCACCAGCTCTGTACAAGAGAACAAGCTCAGACATTTGAAGTAATATACCCACAACATCGTCATGTGACCACTACAAAACTCCAGCTGAAGTTCACTCTGCCTGCCGAGCAGCTGGTGAGGAAACTGAGAGAGGCGACGAAACGTGGCGCCACCAGTTGTACACTGGCGCCATCTGTTGGTGGTAAAAGGTACTGGACAATGGATGATTTTATAGCCTACTAAAACTTGCAAACAATAAACAGCACACACACACACACACACACACACACACACACACACACACAAGTCTGGATGAAGACACTTTTGAATACCTTGTAGCAGTTTAAGTGTATTTTTGCACACAGTTAATTTCAATATTGTCACTTTACTTGCTTTTACAGAATTAAACATATCCTTGTTATTCCAAGGTATTGTAACCTTTCTTAACATGCCTCACTTGTAATTACTTTAAACTTTAACCTCCATGTCACTGCAGAGGCATGGCAGGTGGTATAAATTGGATAATAAAACAAAACACTTACTACAAAGTTGTATTCAGCAAATGTACTTTACTTCACATCGATATCAAACACAAAGACTATAATCAAATTAGATTTGCAACACATTGTTATAAAGGATGTTACAGGTCATACCATAATTACATGCTCATGCACTGTTTTTAAACAGAATGAACTTTGAAATGGGTACAGATTTTTTTCATCTATTTTTACTAAAATTATACATGTTCTGAACATTTACATATTTAAAATACCAGAGAAATTCAAATAGTAGCATTTCATTCTTTCTTAGCTCACTGGAGAAGGTTGGAATCAAATAATAATCTCAAGCTTTCTTCCATTAACCTTTAGATAAGATCTGTATTCAGTGGGAGCCTGCTCCAGATAGTCAGTAACAGCAGAGTTAAATAGATTCACTACAGATCTGAAAATATCCAGAATGTAATTAATTGTGTCATTTATGTATTCAGTGTCCAGAGCTGTGTTTGCATACTCAGTGAACATTTTCATTAAGCTTAAGTATTTGTCATAGAGAGCATTAATGTGGGCAGCAATGGCATCAAGAACATCATACTTGATGAAAATGTCAACAAAGTCCTGAGATCTGTCAACAAAGAATTTGAAGGCTTCACCCAGCTTCTCCAGGAACACATCAGGACTCTCCAGTAGCTTCAAGAGATACACAACAGGATTAGGCATGGCCTTTAACCTGTCCCTAATCTCATCAAGTATTTTGGCTCCAGCCACAACATCACGAACTGGCATTGTGACCTGGATTTTACTGATCATGCCAATGACTGCATTGGATACATTTTCAATACTAACAGCCATCAGGTGGAACGCCTTCTCCACCATAGTGGTAATACCAGTAAACATCTTTTTGAGCACCTCAGCAAAAGACGTCATCTCCTCAGAGCCGGGCAGTTTGACATAGGTCTCCCTCAGAACCTTGACAGCAGCATCCAGAAAGACCTGAACAGTCTGCTGATACCGAACAACAGTGTTTCTAAAGAGGATGGATACTTGACTCAGATCTGGGCTGTTTTCAATGTTGAGGGCCCCCTCAGTGTAGTCAATAATATTATTCTTCAGCTGAGCAACTTGTTTGAGTAGTGGGTATTTCTCAGCAAAGCTAGAAAAACAAGAGGCGATGGCAGGAAGTCTGTCCCGCAGTCCACTGAGCAGGATGTCAGGGGCGTCCATGTTGAAAACCATCTTCAGATTCATTTTATCATTGTCCTTGACAGACACTCTTATAGCAAAGACATCAACTTCTGTCTCAGGATCAGACTGTTTAAAAGAAAAAAAAACATTAAATGAGATGCAAATCTCTTGCTTTCTTGCTTAATGTGTGAGTAATTGTCCAAATATGATGTTGTGGTATTATATCCTTACAGCGTAACGGCCTGAAATCCTGACATTCATCTGAGATGGGACCTTGCCATGAAGCTGAAGACCCAGGAAGCCAGTAGATGGGATAGAAATTGTTGCACTGATTGCATCTTTGCGGATAGCACAACGCAACTTTATGTCTGTGAAGGCAGGACTGGATATGTCCATATTCTGGGTAAGATGGAATTCACTGTAGAGACAGGACAGAATGTGTTTTTTCATGGTAAACAAGAAAATTTTAATGAAGAAACAGAACATACGAAAACACATTTTATGTGTTGTTGCTTTAAGTAAGATATAAGGAATTAGGTGTGAATAAATAGTAAAATTTTTAACTTTAAAATACACAAAATATTACACACAATATATATTTTACAGTGTTACCTCAGTGAATGAAACAGAATGTTTTGAATGTCGACTGTTAGATCGGTATGGGTGAATACCATCTTCCCAATCAGGTTGATGCCAGCATTCTCAAAGTTTAGCGTAATGGAGGCTGTTGATGTAAAGGGGCATTAGTTACATTTCATAATGATGTAAGATGTAAAATTGTGTTTAATGCTAAGAAATATTAAAATTTACTTACAGTCGAAGTCATATTCAAAGAAGACAATGACAGAGGTGGCAGAGGACTTCAAGGTGACTTTGAAAACGGGAGCATTGCCATCTGCTTCAGCTACCATGTTTGTACTGTACAGTGGGCTGACAAACTTGACGTTGGTAGACATCTTCTGCTTGGCAACTGTCACTTCAGCAACAGTCTTCTCAAAGATGCTGAGGTCACCCATGCTGCTTGGCTGAGAAATGTCTATCTCAATATCGGCAGTCAAGGAAGATGTTGGTGCAAAGTCAATGGTTGCCTGGACAACATGTTTCCCATTGGTGTTTAAATTGAACATGTCTGCCTCATTGTTGCCAGTATACTTCAGCACTGCATATACACGGCTCAGGGTAGCTTCAACAGCAAGATTCTGATTTACATCCATGCCAAACACTTTGGTTGTGCCATAGTTAAGTTTTGCATCAGCAATAACCTTGGAGGTGGAGCGCAGGCCATCGTTATTGAGATACAGATTAAACTCATTATCCAGGACTCCTAATACCAGAAAATCCTCTAGCACTGTGCCATCCATGTTGGTTTTAGTGGATGTCTCCATGGAAACATACTCAAAGGTTCCCTCCAGCTTCAGACTGTGGTCTGCCTCTGTCTTGCCAACAGCCTTGATCACAGGGATGTTGAAATCACCCTTCATCGAAAAAGTGGAGACAACATTTGCTTTGGTTTTGGTGTCTGCAACCAGATTTTGGTTTGCTTCCAGGTGGAGAACAGGCAGGGTGATCTTTGCAACAGTGTTCACAGAGGCAACAGTTTCAAAAGTCTCAGTATTCATACTGATGGTGTTGTCATGAGTGCCTTCAACATGGGAATTTTCAAGGGACACGGAACTGGCCAATTTGATTCCTCTCATGGTGGTCAGACTGGTGGTACAGTCAAGTTTGGCTTTTAGACTCTCAAACACAGAGGCTGTGACAGCTCCCAGACGGAAGACAAGATCATCCTCAGCATACATGCCAGCATTGACATTCAGATTAATGATGGTAGACTTGAAGGAAATTTCTGTGATCAGGTTACCCAGCGAAGGGATCTGGATTAGACCCATATCAACAAGGGGGGCAGTCTGGCTTTTCTGGTAAACAACCTTGGTGTCCACATTAACATTCTGTTCAGGGGTAGTCAAAATATGATTTAGTCCAGTTTGGTAATACAAGTCAAGTTCACTAATTACAGGAGTATGCCAGTCAACAAATGGAATATATATCTCAGGAATACGGAGGGGCCTTGTCAGAAAATCAAGGTTTGCTTCTGTCTCTATATTAGCAAGAATGACAGCCTCCCTCTCGTTGTTCTCTACAGTGAAATTCCAGAAAAAAAGTTTGTACTGATTAAGACGGGCCAGAGCTACAGTGTTCATATGTTGTGTGTCAGGCATGAAGGTAGCAAAGTAATCACTCTGCAGATCAATTTTATCAACAGAACCGTCACTGAAACTGACTTTGGAGTTCCACCTATTCTGAAAGTTGAACAAAACCTCTCTTGGACAGAGAGCAACATTAATCACATTGAACAGGGATCCACTGACCAT
>JAQLOL010000010.1:16728313-16746845 GCA_029783665.1 Naso thynnoides | reverse complement strand
GGCATATTTTTTCATTTTTGTTGTCACAGTCATGTGGCCCCCGACTTCAAGTCATTTTATAATTGTGGCCCCCTGCCCAATGTAGTTAAATATTGCTGCTGTATGTAATAACAGAGTACGGTGAAGAGCACAGTTTAAGGTTTGACTTACATGTGTGAGAAGGGAATGAGGATGTGCTTTTCAGTGCAGGAGCCAGAGGTCATGTGTTTCTTCTCATTATCAAACTTATAGTTGCAGGTCTGTGAACTTCTGACCAGCTTTGAAAGAGGGTAGTGCTGAAAGACAAAGAATTTTGCTGTAAGATTCTTTTTTAACATCGTTGACAATATTGTGAATGCTAATTACCTTATGAGGCACCTGAATTTGTGAGTAATCCTATGGTATTATATCACATGTCCAAATGCGCAGGCCTCATGCAAAGCTCTGCTACCACTGTGTTCCAGACTAACCTGCGTTATATGAGGAGCTGCAGCTACAGAGGAACGAGTGTAAATTTAAAATCAACAATGAGTACCAAAGAGGTTAGCATAGATGCTGCTGTGGCATCAGTTTTGTCAGAGCTGGAGATTATTTCTTTATTCATCCACGCCAGTTTACCTTGCCTGAATGCCTTCCTGTTGTTGTAAACGCGTTTCAGACAGGAAGTCAGACCTTTATTGTGAAAGTTGCGTTGTTTGGTAGAACCAGATCAGGATTTTTTTATTGTTTAAAATAGCTTAAGTTTAGAAGTTTATGTATATTGTGTGAATGAGTCTCTGATAGCAGGATAGAAGCTGGAAATTTCTATTTTTTAAATCATCAGTGGCACATATTTGCTTTTGGCTCATTATTTTTGTGCAATACGAAAGACAAAAAAGAAAAAAAATTGAAAGAAGCCTCCTGGTGTTTGTTTTGTTTTTAAGCGAAAGGGGACACAGTGTTAACTTGTCCTTCATGATGAAAGCAGAGAACAAGAACGGCGTTGAAGGCTTTTGTCAATAGAAATTATGTTTTCGCTCTTATCCCAACCAGCTTTGGTGGTTAAATTTAACAACTGGCAACTGGTTCTGCTGATAGTGTTTTTCTATTAAGTTATATGGTTTGTTGATCTGATTGGTTTAAGGTTAGAACAGATGGTGATGGTGATAAACAGGTGGTCAGTTCAATCATCTGTCTAGTTCTTTTCACAATACAGTTTCTACTGATGACTTCCCAAATGGTTCAGTGTAAGATAATGTCAGGTTATAATGCTAACAGAAGTGTTGTATTTTTAGTTTTATGCTATAATGCAAACAGTTTGTATATTCAAAAAGAGAATTAGCACAATGATATGATTTTTGTTTGATTAGTAAATGAAGCTGTAAAAATCTGTGTTTCTCAGAAGGAAAAAATCCCTCAGTAGCATGCCTTGGAAATCATCGTACCATGCCAGAGATCAGTGCCAGGGGGCTGGTGTGATCCCTGATGGGGATAAACTTGTCACATCTGGACAGATCCCTGGTGAGGCTGATGTCAGTTGCAATATCCTCTCTTGTGTTGACAGTGCTGTAGGTCTTGCATTTGCCGTGGATAGTGGGCTAAAAAAATAGGTGTGAAGACAGATGTCATTTTAATGCCTTTTTGCTCTTTTTATTTGAAGGAACATTTCTGACATAAAAAGCTGAGAAGTTATACATAAAGGAGACTTACCATGTTCTTATTCTTCTCTTCCTCCAACAGAGGGACAGCCAGGGCAGAGATAATACCCCTTTTGATGTTCAGGATTGTTGTTGTCTCGCCATCTTCAGGGTACAGCTTCACATTGTACACACCCTCAACCATGACTTTCAGAGGATATCTGCAGAAAATGTGAGACTTTTATTATTAAGTTCTACAGCCTATGTGATTTATTGTATAATGTGTGTAAGTGTTATTGAATGTGTCACTTGACAGAAAACTGGTGATGTAATATACCTCTCCATTTCAACAGCAAAGGCATCAGAGTTGGGTGCAGGACTGAACACAGGATTTCCATCTGAATCCATGTCAGTCACCTCACTTAAGCTACAGCCAGTGGTGCGGACGATGAAACTACATGCCTGAGGTACTTCAAGTTCGACCTGTTTTGAAAGATTATTTTAGCTTTTCCCTGTTTGATATAGAGAGAAGAAAAATGCACACCAAAAAATAATTACATTTTGCTGTCATGGCACGTACCTTGCAAGTAGTCCTTGGTCCGTTCTTGAGGGGCGAAGCACCATTAATTGCATTCAAAGACTCAGCTTCGTACAGGTACTCATACTTGTGATAGGCTTTGTACCTTTGATTTACTGGTAAAGAAGATAATGATTTTACATTTAATTTCAATACAGTGTTTAGATACAGAAATGTCAGGAAAACAACACACGTATTAAAAGTTAGGTTTACCTCTTCCTCTTAACTTTAGTGCCTATTCAACATTTCTTAAAGGTGAATTATGTTAAATTTCGGTGGGCAATGTGCTCTTTATGTTCTTTGTGATATAACTGACAATAGCAAATGTAAGCATATGGATTTAAATATTTGCAGTGCAATTTTGAAAACATTTATATTACGTTCAGATTATGTATTCATAAAAGTATCAAAATACTGGAACTCACTCAGGCAGGTTGCATCCTCTTCTTGGGCATCTGAAAAGACAATCATGAGAAAAGTAAGTCTAAAACTTTTTAAAAAATATTTTGCAGGAAATCATTTTACTTTAGGTGAGGTTTAACTTTTTCTTTTTCTCTTTTAATTGTATCCCAAATCAAAAGGAACATGACACAAATTTAAAAATACTCACAGCTTAAGGAAATGGTGAAAAGGAGAAGGGAAAGACAGAGCTTTGAGTCTCCCATCATGGCTCTGTGCAACTCTCCCTCAGACTCCCTTGTGAGTACTCAAATGAGACTGAGGACTTATCCTCCTCATCAGCCTTTTATAACAAAGGTGTTCCATATGGAGGGTAAGTGGGAATTACATATTGTCTAAGCTCCAAAGTCCAGTCTGTATGTACGTGTGGAGGGACAAAGGCAACTAGTTAATAATTAAGATAATTTTAATGTAAGTAATTTGACTGAAAAAATATTAAAGTAACACACTGTTTCATTATTCATAATATAACACCGAAATATCAGGTTCCTGCTTCTTGGATAACACATACTGTGAATGTTTAATTGAGAGAGAAGTTGGGCTACTTTCTAAGGTTTCCCAAAAATCTCATTACAGTGAATGCTAAACAGACAGTCTTAAAACCAGCACATTTTGGTCAATTACTAAGTTCATCACTGGCATAAAAGACATTAAAATCTAAATCTGGCTTTAATTATTAAATTCAGTGTTTAACATTCTTTAGTTTCTAATCTTAATAATAAGTAGCCAATATTAGATTTAATATTTAATGATAATTTAATATGATCAATATTAAGCCTAAATGAGTAGCTTCATTTTCATTATGTGTGTAAAGATGACAGCCATGTATTGCATAATCATACTATTAAATTGCTTATTCTAAAAGCACGACCCAGAAACCGTGGCATTGTGTTCCCAAGCCAAAGATAAGAAGCTGTAACACTGAACTTCAATAGGTTGTTATCAAGCCCTTGTCAAAGGAGCATTGGACTAAAGTCTCTGTACACTGTGTAGACATGATGTTGCAAATACTAAATTACTTTTTACATTGTCTGAACAGGTTATCTCTTTTGTCTTATCGTTACACAGTTAACACTATGCCAAAGTCATAGTGAAATCCTCACGAGGTATTGCTTTTCCAGAAATTGAAAAAAAAAAAATAAAAAAAATAAAAAATTAAAACATCACCCAAACTTTGACAAAATTTCTTTTTTTTTCAATGAAGATTTTAAACTCATTATTGAATATAAAATAGTAATAGTTTTAAAGTAACTTCAAACTTTTTTTTCTTGTCAACATCTTAGATTGGTACAGTCCCTCAAACAAATAATTATTTAAATTCTGCTAAAATTAGGGCATTTTTGGTTACTGAACAAGAAGAATAAAGTACCCTTTCTCTGTTCTGCAGTGGGTAGGGGCTTAGTTGGAAAAAGGTGACATCATGTACTTCTGTGCACCAATCACATTCTACAACACTAAGTGATTAAATGTGCTGACAGGTGCCATCATTCAAATCTGATCAAACCACACCCAGACAGTACTGGTGAAGCAGGTTAATAAGCTCACTTTCTGAATGCTCAACTTATAACAACTACTTCAAATTTATAACTGCATAATCTGTTTGAACACAAACTTGTGTCTTTTAGCAACAGACAGAAGTTGATTTTGTGATTTGACTGCTTGAAGATATAATTTTTTTTCTCTAACCTGGTATTTCTGAATGCTGCCAGTATCAAATCTAAGGAGGCTTATCGTGTCAAATACATTGGTTTGTTCATATGAGTCTATTTACAATGTCACTTTAGTTTTTCACCACAAGATGGAAATGAAAACAATAATCAGTGATCACTGCTTGCTCAGCTCTGAAGGGAAATCATATTTTAAGGGGCTCTGTGGAGCGTTTCTGAAAACACATCCACATTAAGTTTACACTTGGGGCTTCTAATAAAAATGCACTGTGTGCATCTGTGAGGTCCAACAAAGGTGTCAAATGTCTTTCCCTCTACATAAGACACTGGCAAAGATGAGCTATTCGCAGACAGGTTATGACATGACTGTGTGTGTTTGTGTGTGTGTATGTGTGTGTGAGAGAGAGAGGAAGTGAAAAAAAAAAATTGCATCAGTAAAATAAACATAAAATAATCACAAAAATAAAATGATTATAACTTTGTTAAAAATGTAAATAAAAACTATTGCATTGAAAATAATGTTTTACAATTGGATTGGACTGGATAACTACTGCTGCGTGTTGCAGCAACATGGCATGATCAGTATTACATGTTTTATTCAGCTATAACTAGGCTCAGGTTTAGTGAAAAATTTCAGGACAAACAGGATTCTGAATTTTGAGACAACTGCTCATAGTTGTCGGTATGTGTAATTACACTAAAACACAGCTGAAGACTTTTCTTTTTACCACTGCTGTTAGTTAAATCAAATTTGAGGATTTATATCTTAGAATGCACTACAACTTTTAAACTCCTGTTTTCTCTGTCTACTTTTATTTTCCCTTTACTTGCAATTTAATTGCATTTTTACACTGTCTTTTGTTGCTTTGTTATTTTTGTTTTAGTGCCATCTATGCACAATGTAAAGCACTTTGAATTCCCTTGTCATTGAGATGTGCTATTAAACAAACCTGTCTTGGTAACATTTTTCTTATTGAAAGATGAGACTCTTTTCTTTTTTTCTTTTTCTTTTTTTTTTTTAAAGGAGTTTGTTGTCCTGTGTAATTTGATAGGACAACCACACCTTGTGCTGTCTGGTAGCTTTTTCAGTAAAAAAGTGAACCACAGTATGTATTCAAACCAGAACTCAGGCACAGATAGGACACCTAATGTATGAAGATGTAAGTTCATAGTTCCAGGCCAGGTAAACTCTTCACAAAGTTTGAAAATGTGTTGTACAATTGTTGTGGAGAACCATTGAGGTTGCATCTGATTTTTAAAGCTGTATTTTCTGCATCATATTGCTGATCCATTGATCATGTCAGGGGTAATGTCCTTCCATTTAAATAGAACGGAGTATCTAGCTAATAAAGAAGAAAAGGCAACAACCTTCTTTAAGGTGTAAGACTGGAAACATCTGAATTGTTAGCTGACAGTACACAAAAAATATCAACTATAGGAGAAGACTGAATATCATAGTCACGTGTCTTGGAAGAGAGATTTAAAAAAAAAAAGATGAGCAAAAAGGAACAAGTTTTGGCCAAGACCATTTCAATCAGGATAAACTAATAAGAATAAAAGAGAATGACATATTTGAAATGAGATCGAGTTTATTGTGCACAGAAAAGTAGTCTTTGGTGCTTAGACCCCACAGGAAGCTCGTCAAGGAAGCAGCTTGATGGTTTGGATGCTTCATATGTAAAGAGAACTTCCCCGGAGCCTAGACTCTGGTGGGGGTGAAGGGGGGTGAAGATTCATGTGGTAGAACTTTATAAGAAAGCTTGATTGATTGCCAGTTTCTTGATTGAGGCGGTGGAACGGTGGAAGTGGGCTTGGCAAAACTTTCCAGGCTGAGTGACACCTGAATGACAGCAGAGGGAGAGAGCACTTTTAAATTTGACAGCTAATGACTGATTGGTTAAAGAGAGAGGGTAGCAGATTGTGATTGGATGAAGAGGATGATGATTAGTGCAAGGTAATGATGGCCAGAAATGCATAGTGGCTTAAAGGGCATGTGCAAAGAGAGAGTCTTCCTGACTGGACTTCTGCTAAGCTTCATAACATATGGTGGATGGTAGCCAGTTTGCACCTGTCACATACAAAGCTTAGATCTGGGAATGTTTTTGCAAGTTTAGCTTTAGAAAAGCGTAGCGGATGTAGAACTTTAAACTGTAGGCATTCCTTGAACATATAGAGGAGGAATGAACCCTTGAGAGCCATGTCCCACTCCTCATCTGACAGAGAGGCCCCTGCATCATTTTCCCATCATTCTTGATTATGAGATACAGAGAAATTGTATTCATCCCTAATCTCATCATAAATCATTAAAACTCTGATCTTATTTATCTTATTTTCCCTTAACAAAGAATCCAGGCAGGATAAATGGAGGTAGTTGAAAAATTAGCAAAACTTTTTGTGTGCAAATCCATGATTTATCAGTAGCAACAAAAAAAGATTACAAGTAATTTCATTTTTTTTGATAATTGTTTAAAGCTGGCAGTATTGTCCGTATACAAGTCCCCAATACTACATATACCCTTATCATGCCAAGTCTGAAAGCCTTTATCTAACAAAGATGGCTGGAAAAGGTGATTATTAAAGAGGTAGTAAACACTCACACTTTTTTTTCCAGGTGTAAACTGAATTATATGACTACTTTGATGAAACACATCAGTGCTGGTGTAAATACTGACATTCATTCCAAACTGATAAAAGCTAAGGGAGGGAGAGTGTGGTTTCCTAGTAGCCTGTTAAATCTGGAGCCACACAGGGGCCATACATTCTAATCCTTTAACCACAGGGAGATAGTGTTAAGCTCTGCAGCCCAGTAGTATGAGGTGACAGTCCACCTAAGTTTTTTAGTCTTTCCATAAATGCATTCCTTATACATGCTGATTTATTGTTCCAAATAAGGGAAGAGATCATCTGGTTATATGCTTTAAAAAAACATGGCCACATGTGTTATTTCATATTTTTGATGTCTTAAGTATTATTTAGAAAAATTGCTAATCTAGTGCAAAAATACCTGCATACACACATCTGTATGTGCAAAATATGTACAAATGGGCATTGTGCAATCTACAGTCTACACTAGCACTTTAAAAACTTGTGCAATAGGGCGATGTGCAATATAATTAGCACTTTAACATGGGCAATGTGCAATGACACTAGCACTTTAAATGTCTTCGCACTTCAGCATTTAACACCTAAATTCCTTTGGTCCCCCTGACTTTTGGTCTGTCATGAGCAACTTTTCTATTGTCTATTGTTTATTATTTTTGTTTGCACATTGTACTTTTTTTTATTGCTGTTAATTTTTCATTCTACCTAAACATCAACCTGCCAATGGGACTATAGATGGAGGTTAGCCACTGGCTATAATCCTATATATTTACATGAAAATGTTCACTAATGTGTTCTGTCCCCCGTTATGTCCATTGGTTGTTTAGTCAATTGGCTACTTTGTCAATCCATCCACCAATTTTATTCCAACTGAAATTAATGAAAAATTCTAAAATCAATTATTTTAAAGTTTTGTGCATATATTTGTAGACCCAAGAGGTTCAGTCACGATGACTTGGAGATCTCCTGTCTCTCCCTACTAGTGCCTCAATTGGGAAAACAGTTTTTGATTTTATACAGTGTCTCTTAAACATCTGACAGTTAGTACTGGTGTCCTCAGTGCCCAGAGGAGGAATCCTAATTACTTTGTGTGTTTCTCCAGTGTTGTGTTTGTCTCTCGCAAATGGATAGTGGCCTGTATTTTAAAAATAATCATTATAGCTGAAATCACAAAAGTACTATAGTTGTCATTATATCTATATTCTGATTCCTTTTGCACAGAATCTGTTAATCCTTTAAAAACAAATCTACCAACTCTTTCATTTTCACTTTCTATCATATAAGATTGTTTTATATTGTATTGTTGTTTTTTTCAAATTGTAAGAACTGCAAACATAATTCCAGCACAATTATACTATAGCTGTAGAAAATGCCTGGACTCTCCGTTACCCCCTCTTGAGACTCCCTACCAATCAGTGACGAGAATTGGTGTGTCAGCCCTCTCGCTTACCACCTGCACTCAGGCAGAGACAGAGGACCCCAACAGCCGTTAATGAACTTTCAGCATCTGTATAGCTCCTCAGTAACTTACTGTAACTCAATATTTGGAGGAACATTCAATACCTCCACTGTCATTTTTTCCTCAGCTTAAGAAATTTCATCAGCTACTTGGTGGTACCCATAAGAGATGATTACCATATAGACTGTGTTAGGGGCAAATATGCTTTACAGTGACAGCTGCGACTTCTTACTAGACTGCTATTAGAGTGTAGATTGGCTTTCAGTTATGGTTTTTATGAGGCAACAACAGCTGATTCAAAATATGCACAACAGGCCTTTGCCAGTGCTAATTAACTGAGGTCAGGTTTGTGTGTCAGGTTCGTTACTATTGCTTAGTCGTGGATGTGTTTTCATCTTTCTGCCCTTTAAGTGACTAGCAACCTACCAGGTGCCCTTAAATGTTGCCAGTTTTGTTTTCTTGTCTGTTCAGGTTTTATAATAAATTTCTTTTTATAATATATATATTTTTAATATATATATATTTTTTTGTTTGTTTTTTTTGTTTGTTTCATCTTAGTAGTGTTTTATATTGCTTAAGCTCTGACTGTATAATTGTATATTTGGTACACACACATTTGGTTGACAACAGCAGCATAAACATATGAATATACCACTGAAAGTTGTCATTACCAACTAACTGAATCAGTTAATGCATAACCTTAGTAATCAAAAAACTGTAACTCTTAAAATTTTAGAGTTTAGAGATACATTTTTGATGCATGTCTCACATTTGTGTAAACAAAACACAGTGAAGGAAGAAATCAGTCATTCACATTATTGCATTGATGTATTTTTATTGATGCCTTTCCCTCTTTGCAGAAAGGTGTTTCAGTTAAAACTTTACATTTTCAATGTTTGTACAATATACCATCAAAATTAAATTGATGCAACAGGTGTTTTTGTTATAAATATGGTTAAAGAGCTAATTGTCCATACTCCTTCCAAGCATGTATTTTAGACAGATGGTTGTGTTCATTATGGACTTAGGCCTCAGTTTGTGAGGGCTTCTCACTGTTCAAAGAAAAATGGAAGGTCAATCTCAAGCCTTCCTTCACGAACTTTCACGTAGGCTTGAGTGTCCTCTGAGGCTTGCTGCAGGAAACCATTAAGCGTGTCATTGAACAAGTCCACTACATAAATGATAGCAGTCATAGTATTCGTAAATATATTGTATAAATGCTCTGTATAGAATTCAGAGATTTTGTCAATACCCATCTTTACGGTTCCGATAAAGTTAACGTACATGGCATTGATGTTTATGAACACTGCATCTAAATAGTCAGACTTTAGAGAGTCAACAAACTCTTGAGATTTCTCAACAACAGCCTTCAAGGTCTCACCCATTTTCTCCAACATTGTGTCAAGCCTCTCCATATTTTTCACAAAGTCCACCAGTTCATCAAAGAAATTCTTGAAAGCTGTTTTGACCTGATCTAAGATCTGGTTTCCAGTGATTGCATCACCGATTGGCATGCTTACTTTCACATTGCTGATCTTCTCAACAAAGGAGTTATAGTAAACTTCCATGTTCTCATAGATACTCTGGATGGTCATTTCAAGCATAGCAGCAATGCTGCTTGTCAGCTTCTTTAGGACCTCAGGGAGAGTGGTCATCTCATCAGACCCAGGCAGTTTAAACTGGGTCTCTCTCAAGACTTTGACAACAGCATCCAAAAAGACCTGGACGGTCTGCTGGTACTGGACAATGATGTTCCTATAGAAAATTGAAAGCTGGCTCTTTTGAGCATCATAATTGATTGCAGCGTTATAAGCCTCAGTGATGCGATCAGCAACAGAATCCTTCAAGTCCCCCACATAAGTTGTGATATGGTACTTGTCAGCAAACATTTTGAATGTAGAGAAGATGGAAGGGATAACTGTCTTGAGTTCAGAGAGCACCACTTTGGGTACCTCCATGTTGTAGGCAATCTGCAGGCTCATCTGATCAGCATCCTTAGGAGATGTTCTGATCACCAACATGTCAACATCAACCTCTGGGACAGACTATGGAGAAGAAGAAAATAAAATATTATTTACAATTACAGTTTCATTCTAGTATTTTGTTTCCCATCATATAAAAAAAATTATCGTAAATGTCACTCACAGGATAACGACCATAGACTTTTGCAGTCATCTGAGATGGGACTTTGCCACTGAGCTGAAGGCCCAAAAAGCCAGTGGATGGAGTAGAAACTGAGGCACTGACACCATCCATGCTAGCAGCATAACGAAGGTTCACATCAGTGAATGTAGGACTGGTGATATCCACATTCAGAGTATGGCGAGAAGAACTGGAGGAGAAAACAAAAGCATTTCAAATTAGAGAAAATCACAATTATGTTTTGAACACAGTAAGCAGAAAGGATTGAGGTTTTAAATTTACCTGTCATCAGCCTGGCGCTTTCTCCTAAAATGCCAAGAAAAGGAGTTACTTAACTTTAACCATTGAATATCAGAGTATTTGTTTAGTGATTGTTGTAAATCAAAACACAGTTTTACCTTAATGCTTGGTTAAAGACATGGTTGGCATCCATGGTCAGGTCAGCGTGTGTCAGGACAACCTTGCTTATCATATTCAGAGCTTCATTCTCAAAGTTTGCAGTAGTAGAAGCTATTGAAAGAAACATATTTTTTGCATGATTTAGATTTTAACATAAACTAACCATACACATTCTTTAGGATAGATAGATATGAATAGATATTAAGGAACTTAATCAACTCACCATCCATGTCGTAATCCAAGAGCACAAAGACAGAGGTGGCAGAGGACTTGAAGGTGAGTTTAAAGACAGGAGCATTGCCATCTACTTCAGCAACAATGTTTGTGTTGTACAGTGGGCTGACAAACTTGAAATTGTTTGACATCTTCTGCTGGGCAGCTGTCACTTCAGCAACAGTTCTCTCAAAAATGCTGAGGTCACCCATGCTGCTTGGCTGAGAAATGTCAATCTCAATATCAGTGGTCAAGGAAGAGACAGGTGCGAAATCAATGGTTGCCCGGGCAGTATGTTTCCCATTTGTGTTAAAATTCAACACATTTGCTTCATTGTTGCCAGTATACTTCAGCACAACATATACACGACTCAGGGAGGCTTCAACAGCAAGATCCTCATTTACATCCATGCCAATAATTTTTGTTTCACCAGAGTTAAGTTTAGCATCAGCAATAACCTTGGAGGTGGAGCGAAGGCCATCATTATTCAGATACAGATTAAATTCAGTATCCAGGGCTTCCAAAACTTGATAATCTTCAAGCACTTTGCCATCCATGTTTGCCTTAGTGGTTGTCTCCATGGAAGCATACTCAAAGGTTCCCTCCAGCTTCAGACTGTGGTCTGCATTGGCCTTTCCGACAGCCTTGATCACAGGGATGTCAAAATCTCCTGTCATTGTGAAGGTGGAGACAACATTTGCTTTGGTTTTGGTGTCTGCAACCAGATTTTGGTTTGCTTCCAGATGGAGTACAGGCAGGGCGATCTTTGCAACAGTGTTCACAGAGACGGCAGTTTCAAAAGTCTCAGTACTCATACTGAGGGTGCTGTCATGAGTGCCTGCAATGTGACGATTTTCAAGTGACAGGGAATTGGCCAACTTGATGCCTCTCCTGGTGGTCAGGCTTGTGGTACCGTCAAGTTTGACTTTTAGACCCTCAAACACAGAGGCTGTGACAGCTCCCAGACGGAGGACAAGATCATCCTCAGCATACAGTCCAGCGTTGACATTAATATTAATGATGGCAGACTTAAAAGACATTTCTGAGATCAGGTTACCCACAGAGGGGATCTGGATTAGACCCATCATATCAACAAGGGGAGCAGCCTTACTTTTCTGGTAAACAATTTTGGCATCCAAATCCATAGTCTGCTCAGTGGTAGTCAAAATGTCCTTCAATCCTGTCTCCTCATACAAGTTGAGATCACTGACAGCTGGAGTACGGAAGTCAATGAAAGGCAGGTCAATCTCAGGAATGCTGATGGGGGATGTCAGGAAGTCAAGATTGGCCTCATTTTCCATGGCAACAACAATACTAGCCTCATTTTCATCATTGTCAACAGTTAAGTTGTAGAACATTTTGAACTGATTAAGTCGAGCCAGAGCCACAGTGTTCATCTGTTGTTTCTCAGGTTTTAAGATGGCTGCGTAATCGTTCTGCAGGTCTACCTTAGCAGTCAAAGTTTCAAAAATGTTGACCTTGGTATTTGCTTTGTTTTGGAATTCAAAGACAAACTCAACAGGACGGACTACAAAGTTGATTCCATTGGAAACTTGGCCACTGACTACACCATACAGTTCTGCGTCATGGTTTGCTTTCAACTCAGCCTTCATGTCATATAGGCTGATCTGTCCAGATGCCACAAACAGACTGTTCTTAATAACTGGTGCCTCTGCCTCATTGCGGACATTAAACTTGAAGTAGGAAAAGGTGCCACATTCAGCAGTAATTTGCTGTTTCATCTTCAAGATAGTAGAGTCTGTATCACCAGAGAAGGTTACAGTGGCAGTGCTGGGATTAAGTGACATCTGCAACTTGCTGTTGTGGTTTCCATCTTCAGCATTGAACTTGCCATTGCCTGCATTGTCAACTGTCAGAGTGAAGGCGTAGCCATCTAGACGGGCAATTGCTTTCTGTGTAAAGGTGGCCTCATTTTCGACACCGAAAATTGGAAGGTCCACCATGTGAGTGTAGGTTGTATCAAGAGATGCAGACATTCCTTCTTCCATGGCAATAAAGGCTGTGTTCATAAAGTCAGCAGTATAGGGTGAGGTTTTAACTTTAATTGTAGTTTTGGCTTGGGCCTGGGCAGATGGGCCATAGAGAGTCATGGAAGCCTGATGTTCAACTCCAACAGTGTCATGGGTTAATTTGAGAGTCTCTGCAAAGACAACACGACTCATTTTTGGGATAGCAATACGAGCTGTGGAGTCAAGTTTGTAATTAAGAATTTCAAAACTTGGAGATGTGGCCTGGGAAGTAAGAAATCCAGTGAATGTAGGTGTCATTTCACTATCAGTGGAGTTCTGGAACTCAGCAGATGTCTTGACAGTGTAGATGGGAGTATGGAATTTTATCTCACCATAGAGCTTACCAAAGCATGGCATCATAATTTCACTAGGAAAGGCTGGTAGCTTGATTTCAGGAACCTGAAGAGACTTGAGTAGCTTTTCTACAGGAACTTGAGGAATGGTAGGGAATGAGATCTCAGGAAGAGTGATTTTTGGGAAGGCTATGTCAGGCATGGAAGGAAGGTAGTTCAAAGTCAGGTCTCCAAAGAAAGCATCCACATCAAACATTTTGATTTCAAAGTTTGCAATGAAATCAATAAGTTCAATTATTCTTTGTTTAATGTCATCAAAGGAAAAAGTGGTGGCTGGCACAGTGAAGTCTAGGATGGTGAACTCAGGGATGTCTAGCTGTGTTGGGATTTCAAATTCTCCAAGCCTATCCATGTTAAACTTCATTGAAGGCACAACAAGATCAGTTAAAGGAATAGTAAAAGATGGCATGTTGAACTCAGCTCTCTTAAGTTCAGTCATGACTCCAGCAATTATTTGTTGAATCTCACTGATGATTTTTTGCTCAGGCATCACCATTTTAATCATGTCAACCATAGCGTTGAATATTTCCTCCATGGATCTCATAAGTCTGGTGTAGTATTTGCTCACAAAATCCAGATAGGAAGCAACTTCAGCTTTTACATCAACATTGTTAATTTTCTCTTTCACAAGTTCTGCAATTCCTTTAAGTTGATCCACCACAAGCTGGTCAATGATGTCCTTCACAGATTTAATAATTTCTGCAATTTTGAGTTCTCTCAGACGTTCCATAAAGCCTTTACCAGAGGTTAAGACAAAGTTGACAAAATCTCTTGTTGCGTCAAGCTTCTGGGGGATTTCAAGAGTCCTGATCAGGTCATTCACGTAAGCTGTGTACTCAGCAATGAGTTGATTGGCATATTCCACAAAGTCATTGTATTCCCATGACTTCAGTTTGTTCACAGTGGTTTCAATAAACATATTCAGCTGCTGAATTACATCCTTAGCCTCAGTTGTTTTCAAGTAATTGATAGCCCCTTGGAGGACTTCTATGAATTTGGTGGGGATGTCTGCGTCCTTCACCATCTTCACGAGAGCACTGATGGTTTCTTCAATTTTAAACTGCTTGATGAGTTCCACAGTGTTTTCCATGAGGGCTTGAACCTTTTGGTCAGCTTCAAACTTTACAATTAAGTCTCTCATCTTGGCATAAAAACTATTGATCTTGCCTAAAATATCAAGGTCCTGAATCATTTCCTTAATATAATCTGTCATATCGCTGAAAATCTCTGTGGGGATATGACTCACAAAGAACTCAATGGGACTGTTAAAGTTAAATTGGGAAAAGAACCTTTTCAGCTCAGCAACAAATGTCTGCATGTCGAAGGTCTCAAACGTTGTTTTTACATATTCCATGAATGACTGTAGTTTAGCCTTGATTTCATATGTGGCATCAAGATCATACAGGAATGCAATGCTGCTGTCCTTCAGTTTTTCCATGTCAAGCTGCTGGACCATGTCCCTCATGGTATCGATCACATATACAACCACAGCCTTGATGTCATACTCCTCATTAAAGGCATTCATCTGTTCCTGGATCTTCTCAATAAGAGTGTCAGGCAGGGTGCCGGTAATAATAATCTCCTTCATCATACCAGCAAAGTTTTGGATGTAAACAGTAAGATCAGCAAACAGTTTCTCAACAGTAGCCTTCAGTTTTCCCAAGAAGGCGTCCACATCCTCCATGGTGATGACATATTCTTGGGTCAAATCGTTGAAATACTGCTTCAGTTGAAGGAGGCTGCCTTCTATATTAAGTTGAGAAACAAAGTCACCTAAATATTGGGGAAGAGCCTCAAGTTTAGCCTTCATCTCGTCATTGTTGATGTAGTCTTGCAGTGTCTCTGCAATATACACAACAAAGCCCTTGACGCCTTCCAGAACAACAGGCAGGTTCTCAATGAAAGGAAACTGAATTACATGACTATCTGTGCTCTTGTCATACTTGAGGAATCCAGAGATGGTGTATTCCTGATTCTCTGCGGAGTCTGTGGTGAGGATGTTTGTAAGGATGGTGCTTGAAATCTCAATTCCAGTTCTCTCAGCAGTGTTGTAAATGCTCATGTCCTGATTGAAGGCATGCTCATTCATTTTAGACTTCATTCTAAAACTAGTCTTCTGTTCTTCAAGTGACAGAACAGTATCCATCTTGTTATCAAATGTAGTCTCAAGAGAAAACCCGTTATCTAGCTGCTGAGTTAATGATGCTCTCCATTCATTTGAGGTAGCAAAAGCCAAGGGTTGTGCTCTCAGGAGTAACTTGCCATAGAGCTGGGCACTGTGCTTTCCATACATGGTCACGTCGCCATCAGCATTGAAAATGGCATCAAGGTTGAAATCAAAAGGAACAATGCTGCAGCGGATGGTATGGTCAAAGCGCAACGGCTGAGAGTTGAAGCGGGCATCATTGGTGATTCTGGCAGCAAGACCGATGACATCAAGCTCTGTGTTCTGGCTCATTTGAGTTCCAAGGATTTTTCCAGTGGTGCTGCACTTTGCGTTAGCAGTCATATCAGCATAAGTCACCTGATAGGTGTGCTTGATCTCCTCTTCACCATAGATGGCTTTCAGGCTTCCGGTCCAGTCCATCTTGTACAGTTCTGCCTGCAGCTGAGCCTCATTATTGAAGCTGGCAAACAGGAGGTCCAGGTTGTTTTTAACATTTGCAGAAGCTGCATAAGGCTTCAGGTCGATGGTAATGTCATGAGTGTAAGAGCCATAATCATTTGTGGTAGCTTCCGCCTTTGAGCTAAAGTCAAGGCTAGAGAGAGTAATGGTCATAATGTTGGTATTATCAACCTTCATGTCATTCCATTCAGCCTTATTGATAATGGATAGAGTAGCCCTCGAAGCATCAAGCCCAGCATCAAAGGTGTTTTCCAGAGCCAGGGGGCTCTGAAGAGTAGTTGTTCCACTTGTGGTTAAGCCATCCTTGTTCATTTTAAGAGTAGCCTTGTGGGTAGCCTCGTTCTCAAGGAATTTAATGGTGGCATCACTGTTTACAGCCAGACCAGTTACATCGAGAGAGGCAGTCAGCAGAGAGTAAACACGGTTTTCGGTGTGGTCTGCGTTTGTCTCCATTCTCACAATGATTTCTCCGGCACCAGCAGAGGCTTCAGCCTGGTTGTGGATTTTCATACCAAGAGCAAGGGCATTTGCATCACTTTTCAGAGACAGTTTGCTGTCTTTGAAGGAAAGCTCAGCTACATGGGTTAAGGTATCTTCAAAGGCATTGGTGTCAGACTTAACTGAGATTTCGCCATTGGCAAGGGCTGCTGCAATTGTGTTCTCTACGTTAAAAATGGAGCAATCAACCTTAATAGTGGAATCAATCTTTGCCTCTGGCCTGAATGGGAAGATGTCAAATGACTGGGTTGAAGTGGTTTTGCCATGAATGGGTCCAGCCTTGAACATTCCATCAAAGTTGCTTTCAGCAGAGATTTCTTCAGTGTTAATTCCAGTCATTCCAGTGTGCTCTACTGCAATATTGAGACCAAATGGGCTTGTGGCTTCAATTTTGCTACTTGATTTCAAAGTTACTTTGTCCGTGATTGTTGCTTCCTCAATAATATTCATACTGGCTTCAATGAATTTATGGGTAAAAGAGCTTTTCAAATTGGCCTTAATGGAATCACTGGTGGCCAACATTCCAGATCCTAAAATAAAATATAACAAAAGACAAGGTAAGTGGCAATTTCATATATATTTCTATTATTTTTAAAAGAAAACTAACTAAAAGAATAATTTGCTAATTAAAACCAAACAAATAAAATTGTATATAATCCAATTCTGGTTGCATTTGGGTGTTTAAAAACTGCTCCACCAAGAGGGAACCACACATTGTTTAAACTCTGTGTAACAATGATGCAAATTTCAAATTCAGTATCTATATTAACATGAAATACCTTCAAACTTAATTGAGAGAATGTCAAGTGGGGAGGTTCCTTTCACATCAACCTTAGCTGAGTAGCTTTGCGTCTCCACAACATCTTTGCCGGCAGTCATATGGGCCTCCATGTCGTATAGGTTACTCCTGATCATTGTTGAAACTTCAGCTTTGCCAAAAAGAGGAATGGACAGAGTAAAGCTTTCAGGTACAACAAGCTCTGGGATGGGAATCTCCATTGAGACAATCTCCAGGCCAAGCATGGGTAGTGACAGGGTAGGTGTGGTGAAAACAGGTGGGAAGTTAAGCTCTTCCGTTGACTTTCCTCCAAGAGGAAGAGGGAAAACAATGGTGAAGCGCTCATTGTTGAAGTAGTAGACAGCTTTGGCCTCACTGTTATGACAAAACAAACAAAACAAAACAAAATTAACCTTTAATAACTTTCTGGAAGTTAAGATATTTATATCTGAGTTCTTTAAGACTTACGCATTCAAGAAAAGTGTCTCTGGCAGTGAAATCTCAGAAATATCAGGCATCTTAAAGTTCTGAATGTAAGGGATTTCCACAGTGTAACTTTCCAAGTTGTTGTTTGTTGCCTGAAGAATAAGTAACATATGTTTAATGATCTCTCCAAACAAGAGGATTAAAGAAGATTCACCTGTCAAATAATTATCAAATCAAAGAATCTTACCTCCACAAATGCTCTCAAGATTTGGCTGAGCGTCATGTCAGTCTCCCCTATACGCATGTCAAGAACATCATTTCCATACTTTTTAATCTCGTCACTAAATGGAAGGTTTTCCAAGATCTCAGAGTTCACATCTGACTTGAATTCAACCTCAATCTTGCTGTTGTCTGTGAAGAAAAAGTTAAAATGACCCTAAATGGTTGAAACATATTTCTCTAATGCTCAGGCTGTTTGTGTTTGATTTTGGTTTATATTAAAAAAAAAATCTGCTTCATCAAATTGACAAATGGAAGTTAAATAAAGAGAATAAGCTGGAAAATACAGTAACTGGACACTTAAAGTACCATATTTCATTGCGATTTTCTGCTCAGAAGTGGTTTCCAAGAATTTGATGTCACTCTTAAGCTCCAGTTCCAGTTCTTCATCACGTTTCATGTTTGCTGTGATCTTGGCATCAGCACTGAT
>JAQLOL010000010.1:16680190-16691712 GCA_029783665.1 Naso thynnoides | reverse complement strand
TAGGCAGGCAGTATTGAAGGTAAATACATGCCTTGTGCACAGCAAGAGATTTCCCATTATTAAGGCATGAATAGCAGCAGGTAGACTGAAAGTGAAGTGGTGCAGTGGCAGAGAGTTTGATAGGCTATTTGCTCTCAACTCTGAGGGTTTAACTTTAAACAATCAACTTGAAATCTTTTCCTCACCCTAACCAAACTGTCTGTAGCAATATTTCCCAAGGAAAAATTGAAAAATGGATACAGGCAAACCCTAATTAAAAAAAAAAAAGAAAAAGGCAAACGCCTTACAAGTAAAGTCAACTTCATATTACTTCATGACCCAAAGGTATTCATCTAAATCGAATACAAACTGGATGTCATTGCCTATAAATGTTTTTTCTACAGCCTACAATTAAATTGTTAGTCAAGTGGGTTAGTTCAGTGAAGTGCATAGCACGATGTCACTTGGAACGCTGCCACTGAAGATGGATATCTCAATTATTTGTCAGTTGACATTTAGCTAAATGTTTATCCATTAGGCTACCTTTAGCTAACTATTCGTCTACACACTATACCCACCTTTAGATAATTATTATCGCAATTTATTCATTAACTTAGCACAGTTTATCCTTTCTTTTGGCATTTTCTTGTTACTTTTAGCTAACTTTTTGTTATTCCTTTTGTTTTAGCTAAATATTTGTCATTATACTTGTTTTTAGAAATTTTAGACAGTTAAACTGTTTCTCCATTACCCTCTTTAACTATTTCGAGAGTTTGTCCTTTAATTTTAGCTAGCTCTTTATCCTTTACTTTTAGCTAACTATGCTATTTCAACTGCCTATCCACTAGTCTACTTTTGGCTAACAACTTATAAAGGGTTGAGATATTTAGCAAAAACATAATAGGCCTGCTTTTGGCTAAAATAAGCTAAAAGATACTATATATGGCTGTCGTTACACTTGGACTGAACATAAGCCTCAATAAAATTTATTTATTCATTTATTTTTAAATTTTTTTTAAGGTAAATGTTGAGTCTTGCGACTTGGTTTTCATGCACTTGTTAGTGTTCTGGGATTTTTTCCTGGTAGCCGTAGATGTTCGAGCAGGTCTACTTCTGGTTGGACATCTATGGCTACCAGGAAAATTGTCACCTTCACTTCAATCTCAGCAGAGGAAGTATTCACTATTGAAAATGTTAAACTGGTAAGCAAGCCAAACATTTTTTCACATAATACTACTGTAACTGAGAAATGCAAATGTTTTATTAGTTCTGGTCGGATATGTTAATGAAATCACTGTTTGGCCTGATGGAGGACCTTAAATTAAAGGTCGAGATGTAAAATTAGAAGTGCTGTGATTACTACATCACCTGTGACTGGTGATGCATCTTACTGCTGCCTTACTGACAGGATGTGTGCATTAATCACTGGAGCAAGACGTCAGTTTGTTTTGATTAGTAAGAGGGCACTGATTCAGAATGAGCTTCCTCTTTTGTAATGTTTCCCACTGAGCACCAGTCTAAGTTATGCAGCCTGAGAGAAAGATCATGGAGGAGGTCAGGCAGGACTCTGCAGGCTGTCCACCCACACATGTCCAACACAGGACTCTGCTATCTCTGCTATCCCAGCAGCAGATTCACACATGTCAAAGCCTGGAGAAAGGCCTTTGTGCACGCTGACAGGTGGAGCTGGAATGTCAAAGGAGTGCATTGTGTAATGGAACAATGTTCCTCCAAAAGATGCACATGCAAATACACAAGCACCTTCACGTTCAAATTTAGATTTACAAGCACACGCGTGCACACACATGCTTGGCTATACAAACATTCCCCTCCTCTCTGCCGCCTACCTCCACGAGCACACAAATAATTGCACACAAATACGTACGCTCCTTCATCCATATACCCACACCCATGTGTGATCCACTCCATTGTGACCTGCTGTGATCCGCTGGCTAATCACCAATTTTTACACCCACGTGTTTGTCATCTGTGGCATTCAGTGGGTGTTAAAGATAGGAGATATTCCTGGGCATTTACTCAAAATCGTGCTTATTATCCTTTCACATAAATAGTCAAAATTATTGGGAGAATTTCCAGCTAGATAATGGTAGCTGCTACTAAATCAATTCATTTTTCAGGCTGTTCACTGGAATTGAATCCTGAGATAAGGTTTTTGAGTGAAGATGAATATATATATATCCATATATTTGAACGTTTTTAAAGATGTGGCTGGCTTATTTACTTGACTCATATGAGTTTGAATAGAAATTTGATTAAAGCGTGTGTTTGCGCAACCCAGATTTTTCATACTTCTCAAACAGAAAAAAAGATCCCAATCTGTGTAGGTGTTTGCTTGAGGAAAGCTCTTCAAATTCTACAGCTCTAGATTAAATTACTTTTCTGTTTCATTTATAATGGTGTTTACATTATCATTTCATTTCACAACTAAACCCACACACAATGAAGGTGCAGAAGAATACAGTGATAAACAAGACAAAGACTATATCATGGTATATTTGTTGTTTGTTTTAATACCATACTGCTGTTTGCACGCAAATATTTTATTAAATCTAGTGTTAAAATGTGGATCATGCTTTCAGGTAAAGTGATCAAAGTTGATCCTGGTAACTCACATGTCCCATCCAGCTGTCTCCCAGCTATGATTGTTGTCTGGTGATGCACTGGCATTTATTGGTATTGAGTTACACTCAACCATTTTGATGACAGCACGAGTGCTTGCCTTCCTATGCTCCACTCTTTGTTGACCTCACAGAAGAGGGATCTTCTTTCGTCACATCTCTTGTCTATAAATAGGGAAATTGTAATCACCCATATACAAATGGTATGGACATGCAGCTTCACGACAAACTCAAGTTAAATATGCTCTGCATGTATGTGCCTAAAGGAACCATTCTATTTTTGACTTCTCACCATTATCAGACATTGCCCATGTTGTCTACAAATGTTGTTTCTAAAATTCAACCATGTGTATACTGTAGCAGACCTCAGACTGCATTTTTAAACCCCATTCACTGCCATTCATATTGAAACAAGATATAGAAACACTATAGGACTTGTAAAAGGTGCTAGGTAAAGGTAATTCACCCTTCTGAGGAGAACATCCTCTTTTATTTGTTTAAAAATAACTGTATTCGTCACGTACAAGCTGCCCGAATAGAAGCATTGATATGAATTCACCACTGATTTCCACGCTAAGCAGTTTGTCGGTTCACTTTTTTTTTGCTGCAGAGGCCCCTGATGGCCTTGGTGGAGAATAGCTGCTGATCTAAAGTTCAATAGCATGCATACGGCTGGCTCAATAATAAGTGTTTTCCACATACAGAACATTACTGTATCCCATTGGCCAGAACTAGCCTGGTAAACCAAACCCAAAATTCACTTTGTAAATAAATTATTCACTTCATGATATTGGTCTGGCCATGCTCCACTGGGGATTCTTTGCAGGATTTGAATCCTAGTAGGTGTGGTATCGGGTAAAGTGTAAAACTACAGGAGCAGCCTGAAACCAGTCGGCATTTACGTGACTGATGTATGCTGTGGGCCTGGCTATTCAGTGAAACGCGGTGAAACAGACAGATGAGTGGGAAGGTTAACGTCCAGTCTATTTAATAATCAATGCCGTTACATTGTGCTATGATAGAGATTCTGACCCGCCATGCATCATGGAAAGAAAGAGTGAAAAGTTTTTTGCTTGAAATTAAGTCAAATTATCATGGAGTAGATGCAGCTACAGTCAGGCTGCAGCTAACCGCTAACAGCGGAAGCCCCGGCCTCTCGCTTCCCTGAGACACCAGCTCAAACATTGGCAAAGTTAGCCTACAGGTTCAGACAAGATGAGTGGTGGCTAGCATTAGTTTCCCACAAGTTATAAAATAATCACATAGATATTGTTATATTGTGTTGTGATATTGGCCTTTTTTGTCAGTTTTAGTGCTTTTATATGTTGTTTTTTAACATGTTGTGTTGTACCTGAGGCTGTGTGAGTCTCGTGTCCACACTGCACAGATCAGTAGAGAGACTTTTACTAATGGCTCCAATTGTTCCCTATGTGTAATAATCACCAAAACAGTGGTACATTTCATGTCCCAAAGGTCGCTATCCGTCCGGTCAAAACATTCTTTGTATTTGATATCCCGTAGTTTTCACTAAGAGGAGGTTTTTGGTAGCCTGAGAAACCAAAGCTGTCAGCCTCCGCCATAACTACAGTAAACAAGGTTTGTCTTCTATGTCACAGAACTTAACCACTCCCACTAGTCACTGATTAGTCCAGTCAAAAATTTACCTCTGCAATTCTAAAGACAGGCCTTTAAACCATACCAACTCGCAGCTGCAACGGAAAGCTGAGCGGAAGGAGGGTGTAGCCAGGTTAGGCCAAAACATCTCTAGTTGGCTCTGGTTGGACTGGACAAGGAAGCGGTAACAACAAAGACAGATATTATTGAGAAAGACATGGATGAAGCTGGAAATGTTTCATTTTATGGCACGACTGAGATGTATCAGAATTAGCCAAAATATACTGAGGAGGAAATGGTTGTGAGACAGGGAGAGCGAGAGAGCCGGGAGCTGGAAGTCAATGAAACAAAACTTATTACTCCTGGAAAAATAGTTCCTTGCAAGTGCTGCCTTCCTAGCTCGAATATTAGTGTGAAGAAGGACTTTGATACTGGCATTCTCGTTAACAAATTTTATGACCATTTTCAGGTAATTCGTATAATGCTGAATATGGACAAAATGTAAACAAACACGATATCTCATAGATAAATAAAGCTATTTTGGGAAAAAATGCCATTTATATAATTTATGTAGCTGATGTTGACTGAGGACAATGACATTTAATAACACTGGTATGATCTTTTAATTGTTGTTTTAAGAAGTTTTTTTTTTTTAACTGTTAGTAAGAGATGTTATAATAGGGAAGGTGATTTCCACAGCATCTGGAATAACTGTTAAGTAAAATTTAGACTGACATAGAGGATAAAGTGGAAAAGCAAAAGGTGAATATATGGACTAGAAATGTGAGAACAAAAGAAAGAGATAAGAAAGATTACATTGAGAAAAACAACAAAGAAGAGGCATTTAAATGCATCATAGACAAAATACTGCCCTCAAGACCACACTAAAAGTGAATAATGTTCCTTCTCAAACTGAACAAATGGGATATTCTAATGGATTCATATCCTGCAGAAGATGGTCAAATACATTAATTTGAATGAGAATGCGTGTGCATAATGCTAGGGTTTAACAGTCAGCCCCCCCCAAGTGCTATCTCTGTTTGAAGGATATTTTGAGCTGCAGGAGAGGAAAAAGGTAATCTCCCCGACATCAGATTAGAGGAAAAACATGCTCCTGGAGCGTCATTGTGCGTCAAATGAGTTTTCTTATTTCAACAGTAATGTTTAAAACACTGTGTAGGTGCACCCCGGGGCGCTTTGATTCAGGCAGAGAAATGCATAGAATTGCATGGCAATAATTACACAGATTAAATATGACCTTCTACAAAATAGCAGAATAGGATGGTGTACTTAACCCACTCAGCTCGCCTGCGAAAACAATTTCTGTATCTTCTTTTTTCCCCTAACCTTCCTCCACTTTTTTTAAGTTGCAAGTATTCTCTTGCAAAATCACCATGTCCTCCCTTGCGAATTTATAAGACCAGAAATCAGAAAGAGCTGGGAAGATTTATAGAACCTGAAGGATATAATACGCTTCATCTGAACACTCACATAGCTTGTGCCCAGTCAATGCATCGGGTTCAGAGGCATTAGTAACTGGCCTTGCAGATGACCATGCCAAAAGCTTTTTAACATGTCACTGTGAGGTGTAAAACAATGAAATCAATACAATCATGCACCTGCAACCGACATGTTGACCAATGATGATGAATTGCAGCTTTCTGCTGTTTTCTGGTACATTACCCTGAACTTGTGAAAATGGAAAGGACGATATAGCTGCAAATCCATTATGAGAAAAGTGATTGGCCTGGAAAATAGTTTTCACTGGTGAGGCGGTTTCTGTTTTGTCAGGGAGACTAAAAGAGACGTGATCTGATGCAAGCTTTCGCTGCAGCAGAGAACACTTAGTTTCTACTTAAAGACAACAGCAGGAGAATACTGAGTGATACTTTTAGATGTACTGATACTGTGTGTGTGAACCCAGCATTTAATATAAATAAGCAATGAGTACCTTTATTGCCTCTTATTTATTCTTTTAATGAAAATACAAAGACTTATTCAAAGACTCCATTTAAACTGATAAACGATTATCACTTTGCAGAATTCACCTGAGATTAAAGAAGAAAAAGAGAGTGTGTTAAGGAGCTCAGCGCTGCCTTTAGTCTTGGCACTAGCTCAGTATCTTGAGATTTAGCAGGCAAGTTATAGCCTCATTTTATCAGGTTGTTATCTAAAGGGAGCTTACGGTTCATTTTATGTGAAGTAGAGACTTGGTGATGCTGGGCCATTGCAGTTCAATGCTAGGCTGTAAGGAGGTGATGTGACCTTAACTTACTTATAATATCTGTGATGACTCCTGCTCAATGTGCTGACTGACACTGCTGCCCTCAACGAGTCCTCTGCTGCTCTGTGCACAAGCCAAGTATCTGTATGTGAAGACTCAAAGAAATGTTCGGCTAAATCAGAGCCTCTCTTTTGGAAACTACCGATCTGATTTTATTCATCTGTTATACAAGAAACCACAGGGGCAACAAATTGCTTGAACCCATTATATTAATTTAATCTCATTGTTCTACGCTGGTTTATTATTGTTCATTACTGTTTCAGGAGCTTGATATGGGAAGCAGTAGATATTGATTTGCCTGCACAGTGGGAACGACTAAGAAAAGCAATTTCAACACTCATGTTCTTATAGCTCATTGGTTTTGAATATGTGTTCTGTTCATTTTAATTTGGAACTAGGAGAAGTTATATGCTACAGTACTTATAAAAGTATTAAGTTTTTGTCTTTTATTATCTTACAAAATTGAATCAACAGGGATTCAATGTTACTATTTGACACAGATGAACAAAAGAAAACACCATTTAAAGGGAAAATGTGTCTTTTATCGTCTTGATGTAAATTTTTCCATGAAATTGACGCTCAAGATACTTATTTGTTTATACTCAGTCGTCAGTTTATTAGGTACTCATGACTAAATAAATGCACTGGCCATTTGTTAGTCATTTTGAAAGATATGAGTGTTTGTTTCCCGTTGAGGATTTGAAGCGAAAATCAAGAACACTTTCATGTCTGTATGCTAACTATTACAACTACAGAGCAAGTGAGTAAATAGCTTAGCTTAGCATACTTGCAGGGAAAACAGCTAGCTTGGCTCCATCCAAAGTTAAAAAAATTTGCCAACATGTAAACTTCTCTAATGGTAATTAATGCATTGTGTTTGTTTATCCCATGCACAGAAATGTCGGCAAATCAAACAAATCACAATTTGTGCTCTTTGTGCTTAGAAGATGCAATAGTGCTCAGAAGAGCTGGGTGGTTGAATTAATTGTTGTTTGTCAAAGTTTTCCTCGTGAATCACAAGCTAAGTTTGACCCTTTTAAATGGGTACACATTAAAGAAATGAGATACAACATTATAATTAGTTAGCTTTTGACGCTAGTCATTTCCCCTTCATGCTAAGCTAAGCTAATCACCTCCATGCTCCAGCTCAACAGCCTGAGAGTTTTACCTCAACTCCCTTTAAACTTTCAGCAAAGCCTTTGAAATACTTGTTTGAAGTGAAATTCAAAATGTTATAAATGTGTGGATTCAGCTAGCTGTGAAGGTCACAAGAGTAAGGTGGCGTACTTTCCTCAGGCTTTGTTTGAACCAACTTCACTGAGGACAAGAAAATAATGTGAAAGCCCTTCTTTACATTCCTCTCTTAGTCTTTCCCCCAGCGTACAAAGAACACTCATTCAGCAAATATGAATATGTAAATTAAAAGTCAGAGTCTGGTGTACGTATTCATGATGTTACTCTGTGATGTCTTGTGTAGCGGCAGTGCACCGTGTCTTGTGTCGCACTGTTTCACACACTGGAGTTGTGCTGACTGTTTTCATCACTTGACTGTCTGAAATAACAAACTTTGCATTCAAGCCAAGCACAGTATCTCCATGAACTTGGGGCTTTATGTCCACTGACAGCCTCAAATAACTTGTTCAAAGCCAAAGCTTGTTGAAGCTGCCCCAGTTTATGTCAAAATCAATCTGTTGCTTACAGGGCTTTTTCAGCAAATGAATTTAATTAGAAGGTTATAAACAGCAGCACATGAAAGAAATAAACCGCCCTCCTGTGTACTACTGCCTGCATGATAAATAGCTACAACTCAGGCTGGTACAAATTGTTGGTTTTTCTTAACACTCAGTCACTTAGTTCATGCCATTCGCTGATGGTACCCCCTTCAAAAATGGCTTACAAAGGGCAAATTTGACTGTGTCAGCCATCCAGTGGTCATGTGTCACTGTGCTGATAAATGTATGGACATCTAATTAAAGAAATTGGCCTTGAGAGACCAAAGCCTAAGTGATAGATCTGACCTGGTCGCTGATGCACTTGCCACTGCTGATTATCTCATCCAGAGACAATGATGTTTTATGGAGTGGGACATCCCTGTCGCGTTGTGGCTTGCTACAAAGATTAACATTAACTTAGGGCTGTTGGTCATAAAAACAATATTTAGTGAGGGTGTCATCAGACTTATTCCTCCTCTGGGACAGAAGATTTATCTCTGTCAGGGAATTATTCCAACATGCATCTTTCATAAATCACATTGTGACAGCTTTGCATTATTGTAATGAGCTTTGTGACACTCAAAGTGAAATTTCATTCAAAACTGTGATATCCCTCTTATGGAAATGTAACAACCACATCCAGAAGATTGATTGCTGTCATATATGTAACATTCACTTCGGAGTCATGTCATCTAGCTTGCTTTTAAAACAGATGCATTTGAAAGATGTGACGATGGGCGCTGGAAATTAACGGCATACTGAGGTTGAAATCATTTTTTATTTGTAAATGTTGAAAGAATAGCAGTTAAATACAAGCAAATACAGAATTTGAAGGAATTTAGCAGTGTCTTTTTTAATTAATTAATTAATTAATTAATTGAATTTTTTAAATTTAAATAAACAGGCTGCAATTATGATGAGGAGGCCATTATCATGTTTTTTCATTAAAGGTAGTTAAACAGTAGTTGAATAGTTTGACATTTTGGGAAATTCTTGCTTATTCTCAAACATCATTGGTTCCCATCTTACAGAGCGATATCAATGAAATCGGTGAAGTGAGACTGACTGCAAAGAGTCCGGGGGATGCAAAAAGATGACATCCACATAGAATTCCAAGTTAAGCAAACTCAAATAAAAAATTGAAATGTTAAGTTTAATTCTCAAACTTAAAATTTTGCTTAAGTTTGTTGCCTTAAAAGTACAAGTTCACCCATTTTTTCTCTTTTACAGTGCACAAATGTTGAGCTATTCAACTAAGTATATTGCCAGAGGTGGGTTTTCCTTAGCCTAGCTTAACATAGAGAGCTGCCAAGAAATGGAGCAGGTGATCTAATCTTTAAATCACACCTTTTTTTTGCTTTTTTTTAAAACATTTTTGTTTGTGTAGACATACAGATTGGACAAATGAGATACAAAATACAATTTAATGAGCACTAGAGGTGGTGTACATATTTTCGAACATTGAGAAATATGCTAACAATTTCCCCCGTTATGCTAAGCTAGGCTAATTGATCGGATAGAACATGGTTATATATCTAAGAACATTTCTCCTAACAGAAATCTTTGCAGAAGCTTGTCCCATACATGGATCAATAAGCAGTTAAATGAATGTCTTGGCTCATGGTCATTGTTGTTCCTGCTACTTCATGTCAGTCCACTGACACAAACAGTTGGTCTGACCTCTTCTTTATGCTCAGCAGTGACACACGATCTCCCCTCAATAGCCTTGACCTTGTTTCTACATGCTGTGAACAAGTTTCTGCCCGACTCCTTGCCGACAACCGCAACAACAGGTGAAAGGTCTGTTACAGGCGCTGCATAAAGCCCCTCAGGACAGATGGAGCCAGATGATAATCCATACGAGCGCAATGTGAATGGATGTAGGCACACCGACATAAAAACTTATGGCAAAGGATGTGAGGAGTCTCTGAGGAGATTTAGATGTCAAACAGTGATGAAATGCTGTGTCCTTGTCTTTTGTGCGCAGAGGTAATTAAACTCCCTTGGCCCGTTTGTCCCCCGCATGGGTCACTGTGGGTGATTACGGATGGATGGGAAAGCGAAGATCAATCTGCCATCCCTGGAAAGAAAAATTACAGAGTTACAAAAAAGGAATTGTGCTGAGTGTCGACTAGAAAGATTTTTCCTCTTGCAGCAACCTCAGATCAAAGCTGTACACAGTGCATCACTGCATTGTAATATTTACATAGCAATTAAACAGAGTGGATGAGTACATTTAGATGTGAATTGCAGATGATGGGGGAGGAGTAAAAGATCAGTCACTCACTTCTCTTCAAGGCTAAATGCATGTCAGTGGGAGGTCTGAGGGCAGGCTAATGAAAAAACACAGACGTGGGTTGTGTTGTATGTGGATCTTCACAATGTTGGTGCTAAAGCGGGTGATTTTTAAATGAAGAAATAAAAGATTAAAAGGCAGAAAAATAATGGAGATAACGCCATTTTGTTCAAGTCTGTTTTGCTTGTACAAGTTAATGTGCTCGGGTGTGACCATTAGCCTAGCTTGTAGAAGTTAATGTTAGCAAGACTGAAGACAATTTTGTACTTGTTCTACCATTGCACAACTATTATTAGTCATCCAGTAATTTTCACCTGTGGCCTCAATTCACATAAAAAAGGTTTTTAGATAGTTTTTGCATGGTTAACCTAGGTTTTACATGTTTATGGGACTTGCAGCTTTACTCCAAAACGATGAAAGTAAATGGAAATTTATTTGCATTGAAAAATAGTATTTTAAAAAATCAACAGCCCCCCCCCCTCCACCTTAGATGTACTGCGACCTTTTTAACAGGGACTATTTCTTCGGTAGAAAGTAGTTCCAGCTCTTGAACGAGTGTTCAGTGGATTATCCACAGCAGCAGAGGGGCACTAAAAGGGTCACAAACAAAGTGCTTCAAGAGTGCATGAATGCACCTCGATGTGGGGTGCTGCGGAGACCTCCATGGCATGTCACACCCCCCTCTCTCCCTCTGTTTCCTGTTTATCTCTACACTACCCTGACTGTCAAAGGCAAAATAATCTTTTAAAATTGTGTGTTGCTTTCTCCATTAGAGCAATTATTGCATCTTACCACTGTGTTTGAATGAAGACATTTCACCCAGCACTTTCAGCGTGGTCTTTTGAAACAGCTTTAAACACATTTTTTCTCAAATGAGGTCAGACGTTTTGCTGCACATACCAGTTTATGCGTACCTCATCTCAGTGATGAAGGAATTGTTTAGATCCTTTACTTTCAATAAAATGTAAAAATACTGTGTTACAAGAAAAAGTCCTGCA
>JAQLOL010000010.1:16653506-16669376 GCA_029783665.1 Naso thynnoides | reverse complement strand
TTCTTCTCCTTTTTATTGCTTTTCCATACATCATCCGATTTGCATAATCTTTGCAAGATTTAGGCTGAGGTGGAAACACTGACAACACTGGGCCATAGGAAACATTTTGGTCCTTGAAGTAAAAGTTCCAAAATGTCTGTAGTTTTGGATGTGAGATTAAATATTTGTTGGTTTCGATGTGCAAGCCTGTGATGGACTTTCAACTTATCCAGGTTGTAGCCTGACGCTCAATGCCAGCTGGGATCAGCTCCAGCCCCTGCAACCCTGCGAAGGATAAGCTGTCAAAGATAATGGATGGATGGATAATTCTTCACAAATAACTCAGTGCAGTGCAACATGGGAAGATGTGGGAGGAAAAATCAAAATCCCAGGTTTTTCCCCAAAATGTCAAAAACACAGCTTGATCCTATCTGTATATATTTATTTCTGACTTCTGCTTTTGATGCAATATTCATGTTATCCTGGAAGGTAATCATTGCGTAAAATCCAGACTTAAAGCCTTAAATAAGATATCAAGGCGCAAAATGATTCATTAGGGCAACTATGAAATGCTATAGCCTGAGTCATGCTTTTTTTTCGTTATATATAACAGCAATATACACAGACAAATCTTACACTGAGGTTTTAACACAATGATGAATGAATTATTCATTTTCAGGGTAGCAGAATTTATTTAACGCTGTCATGAATGGTGAGAAGAAAACATCCTTTACGTTCACATTATTCTGTATCATGTCGTAATAGATCCACTTTGTGTGATGAAAAGTGTCCAAGAAATCAAGTCTCATAATGATTGAGTAAAACTGTATTCATTTACAGGACAAACATATTGTGTAATGTGCTGCTGACTTACATCCATAAAAATAAATCAGTCACATATTATGAGCTACAATATCTGTCTTACATTGCACAGACAGACCTCTTAAATCTACTGTATATACAAGTGTTCACACACATGCCTAACACCTCACAAACAACATCCGTGTGAGTCACTGCATCTGACAGAATAAAATGTCCATGATTTTGTCATGATTATAAAATAAGGCAGCTCCATTAGCGAGGGTTGAGCCGAGGTTTTCACATGAAATCTCACTCTGATACCAACGCTGCTCATTTTCCTCTGTTAAAATGACAAAGACAGTCCCAGTTCTCATGACGACAGCCTGTTTCTGTGAATGTTTCTGTACATGATTAGCATTTTTTTTTTCAGTCTACTTCCCAGAGAAAAATAACACATGAAGTCACTGCGTCCAGACTGCGGTCATTAATCCACAAAGATGAAAATACACATCTGTGATCAGCCAGGGTTAACTGTGAAGAGAAAGAGAGAGAAAATGATGTGAAAACCTGGGATGCGACCAACAGAATGGCTCGACTTCAAAGGCACACCCACACAAAATCCACACATATTACACAAGGAAGCTTTCCACTAACCACACAATACATGAGTGAAATGCATAAACAGCAAACTGAAATGGGAATAATCTTGGTCTGCATATTTGCTAAATATAATGTTGAAGCACATTTTGGGAAAAATCTTGGCTTGAATAATTGCTGTGTTATAAATATAAAAAAATGGAGCTACAGCCAATAGACGGGAAGCTTAGCTTAGCATAAGACGAGGAAACAGGTAAAGAGCCAGCTTGGTTCAATTCTAAGGTAAAATATTCTGCCTAGCATGCACCTAACTAAGTTAACAAAGTGATAGCTGTTGCATGATGAAGGATTTTCAAAATCTTAACTGTTTAAAATTGTGGGGGACCACAGACATAACAACGGATTTGACTAAGTTTAATTATTTTAAATTTTATAGGGCGATTCAGACGCGACACTGGAGTGAATGCTTGGCATTTAGCCTATGCCAAACAATTTCAGTGTTAATTCCAGGGCCCATCGTCGTCAGCTGGCTACACCTGTGTGCAGGTTGTTTAGCAGCAAAAAAGATAAAAATAGAAAAATAATGCCAAAGTCATGGTGAATCAGGATAACTTCAACATTTTGCAGCACAAGGTTGAGGCAACTTGGGAGAACTTTTTTATATTTATTATTACAAGGGGCTCAGGCTAATGCTACCAGCTAGCAAGTATGCTACCACTCCTGGCCAGCTTGCTCATTGAGTTTCAGTTCACTGTCCATTGCTGTTCCTTTAACTTTTACAGGATTTAAAATTTTAAACATCAAACAAATGTATCAACCATGTTTGGCATTTAGGATACAAAATGGGGAGGCTCCGGTTCTCAACATTGGTATCATGTCTGTATATCCCCTCACATGGCCTCAAGTCTGGAACACCCCCAAGATTGTTGGAAAGAATGAATCGGACCAAAAAACTGCACGATTATCTAATAATGTGGGGCCAGCTTACAGGTTACAAGTTCTGGTTTTACAGGTGACTGGTTTCAAACTTTTTCTTAACTGGAGATTTTGGAGGATAATGTTTAATTGAGCTTCAGGTGCTGAGTGCTGGTAGGAGGATCTTGTCACCTCCAGACAGAGCCAGGCTAACTGTTTCCCCTTTAATGCTAAGCTAAGCTAACCCTCTGTTATCTGTGGCTTCATATTTACAAGGACAGATATGGGAGTGGCAATTACTGGCAAGAAAAGCTAATATCATATTTCCCAGAATGACTTTCTGTGAACATGCAGACCAAGATTACTTCCAAATCTGTCTGCTTTTTGTGCACTGAGCATGCACAGAGAGCATTTCTTAAACCATCAAACTATTTTATTATTATAACATCAAACACTGAATCATGTTTTACCACTATTTAGATATCACTTAAAAAACATGCTTCTGGCCATATTAAGGCATCCTACTAACTGCAAACACACATGCAGAGGTCCAGTTACCCTCTGTCATTTCCTTCAGAAGAACATATCATCATCATCATCATTATCGACATCATCCAAAGACCAACTCCAGTCTTTCAGGCCAAACTCTAGCAACTCTTGAACTCTGAAACAGTAAGTATTTGGTTCACTGAGGGGTCAAGAGACTTCAGTGCTACATAAACAACTGGGGTAATACATGCCAGGCTCACCAGGGGGCAGTATAGAGCTGTGAGTAGCTAATTAAGGGACTGAATGCTGCTTGTTAGGATGAGGGGAGGGTCAGTGAACACAGCAGCGCAGCATTAAGGAGGGCGGACAGGTGCAACAAACTCTGCTACTTACAGTCCCCCAGCATGAGAGACGTTAGAATGGGTGCAGAGGTGAAGAGGTCAAAGGTCAGTGGAGGATGATACGGAGCATAGGGCCAGTGCTGAGGGATGAGAGCCAATTAGGTTGTGGCTGAGAGAGCAAACTTTGACAGCTTAGTGTCTTTATCACGGGAAACAAGACAGATAAAGTTAGTGACTCCTATAATGTTTCAATGCCATTTTCTACTCAATTAGGTGGCTACTGATGCTGCGTTTATGCTGCGTGCAGCGTTTTCCTCATGCAAATGGGTCAAGAATCCTGTTTAGAACAAAGACATTCTGTGTCAGTCACAGCTTAAGGCTGCACATAATTATAAAATAACAGACAGAGACAATGAGGCTTGTTCTTTTAATGGTGTTTTTTTTAAATATAAATTTACATTTTATGGAAAATGAGCTTTAAAGATTTTAACTCAGATTAATGTCCCAGCTCATCCAAAAGTAATTTTCCCACTGCAAAAAAGGACACTTGTCACTACAATTTCGAGTAATGATATTGTGTCATGACACTGACTCTGAAAAGGCCTCTGGTGAGAGGAAATGAGGAGAGAAATCATGGAAAAACAAAGATGAGCTGCTGTAGCACCAGAGTCACAAAGTAAATGACTTTAAAATTCATTTTGTGGTGTAAATGGCATTTCTAAAATAAAATTTTGCGCCAATCTATCCGAATTGCTAATTTTGCAGCTGATTAAGAGCTTAGGAGCTTTGAAATACAGTAATAGATAGAAACTGTTTTGAGAAAACATGTGCCTGAACACCAAAAAAAGTAGATAGAGATTGTGACATAGTATCTTAGGTGCTGAAATGTCAAAGCTGAAGTCATTAAATCCTTCCCCAGGAAACATCTTCTCTGTGCAGGCAGCTTTTTTCTTGACCTTTAATTTGTTTTTTTATTTGCCAACACACTGATATGACACTGAGATGTGATTACACAATTTTGTGGTTTTAATAAAAACTGAAAATAACGAGCCCTACACATGGGCCACAGTGAGTGTGACCTTGACAAAAAAAAGGAAGTAAGATGTAAAAACACTACAAATTCAAAGTGAAGAAAACCTTCTCCCGTCCTCACCTGGGCTTCCCTGACGGCTGCTGCTGTCTGCTGGACTGGACCTTCATGGCTCCACGATGGGGAGACATATGGGGAGAGTTCCTGGGGGAAGGTCGCGGAGACACTCGCGGAGAGGAGCGTGATGGCGCTTCAGGATGGGCGTTCTGTGCTGCAGAGGGAGGACTCTTCGGTGCGTGTTTCCTTGGGATGCGTTTGAGGAGGTGACTGACCCACCGCTGCTGCTCCTCCGGAGAGTTCGTCAGCAAGAGCAGGTCCTTGGCAGCGGACATGTCATAGTTCACTGATGAAGAGAGATATTAATGTAAATTACAAACAGGGTAAAGTCAGGAAGGATCATTTGAATTCAACAAACTGTTATTTTACCTAAAATTTAAAGATTTTTGCGGAGATTAGTTTATTTCTCTCTGTTTTGGCTTAAATCTATCTTCAAGCTGCAGAAACTTCTGATATCACACAAGTAAAATTCCTTGTGATAATTTTTGACTGAGCATACTGACCCTTGCAGGGCACAATAACTTCCTCCTTTCTGTCCAGGTGGTCTTTGTGACACTTGGTGTGGCAGCGGCGGCACTCGAGGGCTGGTGGAGGCTTGAAAACGTGCCACAGGGGCCGAGTACAGGCCTCGCAGCTTGAGGGGAAGTGGTAGAGCGTCAGGATGAACTCATGGCCTTTGTGGCTGATGTAAGAGGGTCGATCACCGTATGGTGTGGATTCCACCACAACTTCCTGTCCGCGTTTAATCTCACCTTCATTAGCATACAGGATCTGGAAGATGGAAAGGATATAGAATTTTTTTGAAGATTTATTGACGACAATGACCTGACTTACAGCATCTGATGGTCTGTGAATGAAGGGAGAAGGGACAGAAGGTCGATGTTCATTACCTGGAAAATTCTTGGAATTTCTTTGGGATCGGCACGATACACATCAGTATGAGTGACAGGTCGGACATGAAACAGCTTACTGTAGGAGGAAGACATTAAAGAGTTAACTGTAGATCCAGAACAATACGTACAATTTCTACTCAAGGTAAAACGAGAAGTTTAACTTTTTGTCAACTTAAATGCTTTGACAGACATCAGCTCAGTTCACGTTAGCACCGACATTGTGAACTTGTTAGCATGAAGACATTAGCATGTGGCATAAAACTAGAGCCTGAAGGTCATATCGGCATGTCAGTATTATCGATCAATATTGACCTATCGCAGATATATTAATATCAGCATATATGTTCTCTGTTATGTGCCTATACTTAAACAGCTTTTTAAGATTAGAAAAAAATTGCTTTGAATTGTGATTTAAAATGTTGTAATTACGTTGTTGTCCAGCAGGGGGTGGTTCATTCTTTATTAACTAAAAAGTGAAGCATTAAAATGTAAAATATCCTGCCTCCATGTCATATCTTTGTCACAAGTATTTGTTTACCACATTCAGTCGATAACATATAAAAAATACCTGCTGATATATCATATACTGGAATTTCCTGCGCCCTAATATCAGTATTGTTCCCAAAAATCCCATATCGGTCGGGCACAAATTAAAACATTTGTGCCTTGCACAGCCTCACAGAACTGCTAACATGGCTGTAGACTCTTAGTATGACTACTACAAGTGCTATAGATATATTTTTTGATATGACATGTTCCGACTCTGCTTTACATGACTCACTCGATGTCCAGGGTCATAAAAGGGTTAGCTTGTTCTCTGTCCAGCTCGCTGTTGTAGAACAGGATCTTCCTACTGCTCACAACTATATACTGTAAAGGAAAAAGAAACAAGGGCCAAAATGTGGGAGCGGGAAATGACTCAATGGTGATGGTGATTACTAAGAAAACAAATCTGTAGATATGAGCAATAACGCTGGATACATTACTTTTTTGTCCCAGCCAAAGCGCTTTGTGTTCTTGGTAGGAAGTGAAATCCAGCCCTCCAGCCTGGAGTCTATATGGCAGAGAAAAAAAGGAACATGTTAACACACACACAGGGGAGCAGCCTTTAATCACCTGAAGCACTTAAAGAACAACTTGACATTTTGAAACTTTGGAGGCATATTTTTTAAAATAGGCACTCATCACTCGGAGTGGAAATGATTAACTCAAGCAAAAGGGCAAGATGAAGCAAAATTACAGAGGATCTCCAGCACAAAATGTGAAAAGTTGATGTTAAATTTGAAGCTTTTTATATTTGCAGCTGCAGAAGAACTCTTCACACCAACTCCACTCTTGGAAAAAGAAAATTTCTCCTCACATCTTTTGCAGTGGATTAATGCGAACAAGGCAGGCAAGCATCAAGCTGTGAGTATTCGTGTGTCCAGTGAACATTAAAAAGATTAAAGCACAGCAGAGACAGTCAACAGAGAAAAGGGATTAGGTGAAACTTTGCAGGGTTTAAACAGAGCTGAGGGGATTTCTTTTTCAATTTAATTAGGAAAAAGGCTTTACCTCAAATTTTAAAACACTAGAAATGTTTTGATGGGTAAATGAACATTATATTATTATTAAAACTGTTAAGTCAACTGCAATTATCATTTTCATCTCCCTCCAGGGATTGAACCTTCATGCAGGGTCACCTGCAGGTTCGACCTCAGCAGGCTGTTCGTAGGTGAGGGCCAGGGGACGGGGACCCTGCTCCACCTGCCCGTCATATTGATCTTCATCCTCCGAGTCGGAGTCAAAGAGAGCGTGAGCTGAGCGAAGGTTGGGTCGGGTGTCGATGCAGACAGATTTGTGTGTGCGCTGGTAGGTGAAGGACATTGATTCTGACGTGTGGGAGTGAGTAATGCGCACTGAAGAGAGAAGTTGAGGTGAAATAAGGAGGAAAAAAAAGAGGATAGATCAAAAACAATTGGCATGGAAGACAGAGATTCAAAGTGGAAACAAGGGTCACAGGAAAAGAGACCACAGAAAGAGGACTGCAGAACATGCACGAGTGTATTTGCTTCCTGCCATTGAGCATCTGAATGTACATGTTGGTGCCGATTTAATGAGTGTATGGGCAAGTCTCTGCTGTCTACCTGGGTATCCCTCTCCCATGTCCAGCTCATTGCCGCTGCTGATGCTGGTGGAGTCCAGTGAGTGAACGCTGAGGGAGGTGAGCTGGCAACGAAGCTGCTCGAGGTCGCTCTCTTTACTGTCCAATGCCATCTGAAGCTCCAGCCGCACTTGATTCTCCTCTGCTATCAGCTGAAACACACAGACCGGGTTTTAACTGCAGTTCAAGGTCTTTTCCATTTTTTTCACCTGTACTGTCTGCACAAAACTTAATGTGTGAATATTTTAAACTCCATTTCAATAAAGACCCAACCTGACTGCAAATATGGGTATGGGTTCAAGTAATGGGAGGAGCACAGAGCAGCACAATGAAACTGTTATCCAAAATACTATAATCAAAATAATAACAACCTAGTGATGAAAATGTTGATGTGGCAACTGTAACATGCCCTGTTTTTACTCTGTAGCACTTTGTTTTTAATTTTGGGATGTGATTACGATTCTAACTGACGGTTTTGAAAGGAATTTGGTTAAATAGTGAAATAAATTACTTGAGCCTAAACAAACCTTTCATTTTCAGGTTAACGTAGTTCTGCAAAGATTGCTGTTATTGTTGTTGTCATTATCGGTAAACCATGCACCTAAATATTTGAATTTGCAGTGACAAAACTTGTACAGGAAGAGTGTTAATTCTTGTCCCTTCTTATTTATTAGAACCATTTTTAACTGGAAGCAGAGGGCATTAAATATTTAAATTGCCTTGGTGCTGATCAGAGACACAAGTGTTGCTGTACATATGTTGCTTCAATGTTAAAGGGCTCATATTTTCTGGGCTCCTCTCCTCCTACACGTCTGGAGCACCTTCAAATGTAATCTCTGGGCAGGTCTAGTTCTTTCTAAGCTAAATCCAAGCTAATATATTGATTTAAAGTCCACGCGTGAGCTACAGTTTCTCCAGCTAGATTCTGTTATTATAATCGGAACTTAAATTCGTAATAAAATACATCTGTATCTCACATCAGCACAGATGTTTTTTGGTAATTATGGCAGTATATACTATGTATTCACATTATGCCATTTGTCAATATGTTGGTGTGCAGTGTCTGCGTACTGACCGCCTGCATCTCTGTCATCTCTCTCTGGTATTTGATGATGGTGCTGTTGAGTTTCTCCTTCTCGGCTCTCAACTCCAGCTGCAGTTTCCTGTTCTCCTTCTCCTTCCTGTGCACCTCGGTGTCGTTGCCTCTGTGGCCTCCTCGGGTCTCCCTCCTGTTCATCACCTCGGCTAGCTTGTTGATAGCCTGAGAGACGAAAATAAAGGGGCACGGCTTTACATTGTGGTAAATCTGAATTTAGAAAATAGGCAGAGAATGCTGCTGCGAGGTAGATTTTTAAACTTGCTCACGGTCTCAGGGATTTTTGCCCCGAGTTCAACACAAGCCTGCAGCTGAAAATTATTCTTAACTACAACTGATGTGACATAACAGACGTCTGCGGAAAAAGAACAGTGACAGTATGAAAGCATAGAAAATATCCCAGGCTTTTCAGACCTGTGTAGGCGTCCAGACACACACCTGAATTTTTAGTGTCCTTTCATTCTGCAGCTGCTTTTCAAAGGACGCTTTGACTGAGTTCATCTGCTTCTCCTCCTCCTTGGCTTTCTGGAGCTCTGTATAAATAGCAGAGAAGGACATTAATTCAGGAGTCATATAGGGTTTTTTGTAAAAGTTTTACCCTACTTACAGTGCAGGTTGGAAGAACCACACTCTGCTATTCTACAGACACTCGGCTCCCCGATTGAAAGATTAATGGCTACTTTGCTTTGCACATGACATTTTTACAACTCTCTCCCCATTAATCATCTGCATATGTAAGACAGCTTGCTTTTTAACACATTTTCCATGACTGAATGAAATGTCACTCCTGTAGAGAAGTGCTCTCTATACACATAGGTCATTAACTCAACCGTTGACACTCACGTTGCTGCATCTCTTTCAGCCGGTTGTTGAGCTCTTCTTTCTCACTGGCCAGGTTGCCCACATCCACCGTCAAGGTGCGGTTGGACTCTTCCAGCTGTGGGGATGTCAAAGTGGAGGTGAGTCTCATCAATGCAAACAAGCAAGCAAACCCAACTTATACATCAAATTACGGCTAATCATCAGTTTCCTGACTGGTTCAGTGGGCTGCTAACTAAGGACTAATAAGTAATTGTTAATCATCTAATTAAAAAGGTATCCTATGGAGTTTCAGATCACTAGTAGAGCTGTAGAGCAATGTTTTTCAGTTGGACCTCAACAGTGGGAAGGGACGGATAAGCTGAGAAGCTGGGTGATCATGCCGAGTCTATTTTGTCATTAGGAGGAAGACACTAGCTGTCAAACTAACTAACACTAACACTAACTGTTTAGTAATGTACTTTGTCCAGTAAGAGACAGGGACATAAAAGGAGACATCCGTCGTGTTTGTTGTGTCTCGGGATTAGCGAGCGATAGTCTAAAAATGTGCCACCTTTGGGTCCCGTTCTCAGCTCTTATCGCACATCTGTCTGTGTTCGAAACTGCATACTAACAAAACTATTCATGCTACATATAATGACATATTGAGTTTGTACTGTGTTTGCATTATGTAGTGTGTGAATTTTTTTTTTTGCAAGATATGCTCGTATGTACACAATAATTCGCAAGAATTATCAAAGTATGCAGCACTAGCTTACTGGTCAGACTCAAATGCACCAAAATGCATCGCATCTTGGGACATGGGTTTGAATAATAACAGATTAACTTTTTTATTTGTCTTTAGATACTATTGTAAGTCATTTCGTGGTAGAGGTAATGTTAGTTTACAGTTTCTCTTAACAACTTTTGTTTAATGGCACGGGACAGGTAATTTACTAGTTGTGTGATTCCCGTCACCTGACTTGCTTGTGTATACTAGAGTGTGAACAGTTTGCTGGAAATGGCACTGTTTGTTTAGTAGGCAGTATCTAGTGTTTATATTGAGTATGTAGTAGGCAGTATGTTAGTATGTGGTTTCAGAGACACTCTGTTTATGGCTAAACATTTCCTTTTTTTGAATTTCGACAAAATACACCTCGTGGTTCAAACTGAATTCAGATGCTCTCACCGAGCTGATGGTGGCTTCTTTGTCTGCGAGCTCCTGTTTGTGTCTCGCCATCATGTCTTTGATCTCCAGCTCCTTCATGATCTTCTCCTTCTCCAGGTCGGAGTACTGCTCCTCAGCGATGGAGCGAGCCAGCTGCTCAGAGTCTGCCTTGGTCAAACTGACTTCCAGCTGGGTTGTCAGGGAATCTCTGTGAGGAAGGAGGAAAAGGAACTGTCACTGATGTTTTATTAAAATGCTGAAATCTTTGAACTTCAGCAAGTCCCAGCTGTTTTTATGCCAGACTGCCAATAGTGTGGACATACATTAATATTTGAATGACCTTTTTGTTAATGCATGATTTTAAACAAGAGTGCTACACTGGATCATTAACTTGTCCACATTTATCTGTTTAAACTTCACTCTTTCAGTTAAAGGTCAAGTCCTGTTTACTGGCTGTGAGATGAAATCATGAAGGACAAAAAACAAAGAAAAAAAAGTATTTCCTATGCATGAGTTATGCTTCAGTTTTAAGCAAAACACATGGTTGGTGTGACATATTTTGTAATTTGTTTTTGTTTTTTTTTGTCCTTGCATGCTCATTTCTTACAGGTAATTAAATTTGTATTTCATGTTTTGGTTTCCCTTTTTTTCCGTGTTTTTTGTGTCTGCTGCTTGACATTAAATCAGAAATGGGAGGTCACATTGATGCTGTGGTGTCTCTTGTTCTAGTCCTCACACTGAAAGTGAGATCAGTGAACAGTTACCTCTCCTCCTCATACTCTGCAAGTTGTTGCTGTGCTTCTTTGTACAACTTATTCCTCTCATCACACTCGTCCTTCAGCTCACGGATCTGCGTCTTGTAAAGGGTCTTGAAAGAAGAAAGGAGCAGATTCAATTAATGCTGACATAAATTTGTGATTTAGGCAGGAAAATAAATGTCCTTCTCTGTTTAAATGAATCTTCCAAATTGAGCCCCACATCGAGTAGATATAGATTTTTTGTTTGTCAGATAACATTATGTTTACTGACCCCTCCTGGTGCTGGCTGAGAAAAATGAAGAGCCGTGTGTAAATCTGTACTATTCATTTACAAATCCATGCACCTGTACTTGTAGTGTGTGCCCACAGTTTGGCAATCTCTGTGGGCACAGATTGTCAAACTGTGGGTATAGACTGTTAATCCCTGAGTATGGATTGTGGATTCGTGGGCGTGGTTTGTAAAGATGTGCACAGATTCGTAAATCGTGAGACAGAACAAAATATTGGGTCTTTTTTGTCTTTCTGAGGTGACACCAGGGGGGAGGAGGGTATGTTGAGTAGCGATTCTAATCTAACTCATAAATAAGGTGGACAAAGAAAGAAAACTGTTTGTTCACCGTGAAATACTGCTCTGCCTCCAGTTGGTCTTTCAGATCCTTCAGCTGGCTGCTCGCCTCCTGCTTCTCCCTGGAACACAACCAACAATCTGTCAATCGTTGGTGCTGGCCAACAACCTACAGAGCCAAAGCACTTTCCTCAGATCAGGTATGATGAATGAGTCGCTCCACAATAGTTTGCCAACAGTATTACATCAAACTCAGCTACAGTGTGTATATGTTAAATATGCAACATGCTCATTATATCATTAGCGTGTGTTTGACCTGCGTAGCTCCTGATTCTGCTTCTCCAGGACCTGCTTCATGTCCAGCAGGTGGTTGAGCTCCTGTTTGAGCTGCTTCTCTGATGAGCGGAGCACCGACACCTCCTGTTTCTGCATCTTCAGATCAGTCTGGCTCAAACTCCGCTTGTGGATTTCCTGCTCCACACGCAGGCTCAGGTTTTTTACCTGCACCAACACATTGAGGCACACAAGCACTTTGAGTGGTGGGACTAATTGTCAGTTACACAGGACAATTGAAGCTGGAGAACAAAGGGTCAGGGCTGCAACTAATGATTATTTTAATTATGGTTTACTCACCAGTCTAAAAATAACAAAGAACATTTTCTAAAAACCCTCACTGAACTTAGTTATGATGCAAGGAAATATGCTGAGGAAAAGCTGAAAATGATAACAGCATTTAACATCTTTTCTGATAGCAATTACTGAGGACTAGGGCCTGCATCGGTTTGCCAATATGCTTTACCTTTACCCTTTTATGTCCTCCAAAATGCACAGATATTAAAACTATTTTTTAAGGTAGGAAAAAACACTTAGACTAGTGATTTCAAATAGTGTAACTATGTGTTTTGTCCAGCAAAGGGTGGTACATTATTTAATAACTAATAAGTGAAATGTTAACTTAGCAGTGCACTTAAAATGTTAAGATATTTTCCCTCCGTTAAAGATCTTTTTCGCAAGTATCTGATAACCATTAATTAACCATAGAATTTTCTTGTGTCCTAATATCTGCATCGGCCCTGAAAATCCCATATCAATCATGCCCTTCTTAAGACAATAAAACTGAGTATGAAAATAGCTGTCAATTAATTTTCTGTCAACTAATTAATCAACTGTTTATTCCAGCATCACCTCTTCGGAGAGTTTCTCCTTCTGCGCCCGCAGCTCGTCCAGTTTGTGCTGCACCTGCTTGTAGTCACAGTCCAGCATGGAGTGATCTTTCTCTAGCTGCAGCAGCTTTGCCTCCACCTGCAGCTTCGAGCTGCGCTCCTCCTGCAGGGTGAACTCCATCTCTGGATCAAACAAGACAAGCAGGAAAGCAATCAGGAGGGTAATCAAAGGTGTAAACATTTGTTTACAGTATTGACAAAACAATTTTTGTCTTCGGTGGAATCTGCTTGGAGCACAAGATAAACAGCCAGGTGCTGCCCAAAGAATAACTACGGGAAAATAATACATTAGAAGACCAGTATGTTACAGTTTCCTGTCAGATCGGTGTAAACCATGAAGCAGAATTACTTTCAAAAGCAGCATGACAAAAGATTTACTGTCTCTAGCCCTCCTGTGTAACTTCAGCAGACTTCTATTAAAATGCTTGTGCACTTTTGTGTATTAGCTCAGTGTAACATTAAAAAAGCTACCGACAAATACAGTCTAAACTGCAGACCACTTGCTGATGCTTTCTTCGATCAACGGTTACACTTTTTCCTCCCACTTTTTTCACCTTTCAAGGCCTCAGACTTTGCCTCTTCGATGGACTGATAGATCTTGTTTTTGTCTGCCAGCTTGGCTTTGGTGGCCTTGTGTTCAGCCTCCTCCTGCTCCAGACTCTGCTGGAGCGACTTCAGCCTGAACGTCAAGTCGATCTCTTGGTTGCTTTTCTCCTATGGAAACAAAGGGGATATTAGCTTTCTAATAACTTTCATTTCAAAGAATGACAATAAAAATTTAAGTCAACTTTCAATTCACATTGAAAGTTAGCATTTAAAAACAGACAACCAACCTTTTCGAGGTCATTGAGCCTCCCCTGCAGCTCCTTCTTTGCGGCCTTGACCTTGAAGAGGGATGACCTCACCTCCTTCACCTCTTCTTCCAGGGCTGCGATCCGTCCTGATGTGGAGCGATGGGAACAGGCGGGAAGAAATAATAACAAAGAAATTATAGATTGAACTTAGGAGGATGTAGCATACTGGATGCAAAAACTACAAGAAAGTGCACCTGAACAGCTCAGATTCAGACAAACTCTGAGGCTGAGGTGAGACATGACATAACGCTCCTGCCTACCAGCAAAAAAAACCAACTCTTGTAATGTTTAGTTTCCTTTAAAGAACTCCTCTCACATGGAAGGTTATACTGAGGAAAAAAAATACACGAGGCATCACAGCAAACAGGCCACACCGTTGTTTCATTGTGTCCCCTCTGACCTCAGTGACTAACCTCTCTGCACGTTCAAGTTTCCACACAGCGGCTCACAAGAGCTGCTGGCTCTGCTCCCGCTCTTGCTTCACTCTCAGCCCTCTGAACAGATGTTTCCACCTATGATCTGATATTTCCCAAGTTCATGTCCAAAACATCGTTTCACATCTAATAACCTGTTCAGCCTCCAGCTCCGTGTTGTGCAAATCCTTTCTCCTGCTACTGAGGAGATGTTTACTCGCTTTGAGCGAGTCCTTGGAGATCAGAGTTTGATTATCTGCTGTTATGGCAGTGAATTAACCTTTTGTCTGGTCGCCTTGCTAACCTTATAACATTTTAATAGACGTATTAAACTTTGGGTTAGAAAAACCCTGTAAATAATAGTTGGCTGGTGGCTAAGGTGGTGATTACTCTAGTAAAATTTAACAGCCACATTTGAACCACACTTTAAATCTGCTTGTTGTTCATTTCCAATCATGTTCAGGCAATGTGACTATGGACACACTTTAAAAAATTTACCTTGTTTTACAACAACCACAGACAATTCATATTTATGGTATATCGTTTAGCAGTTAGCTAAAATGCTAATACAACGAGTGTGCAGTTTGCTAACATTAGCCACGGAAGCTAACCAAGTGAAGCTGTTGCAATAAGTATTTTACTCAAAACTCATTTGTGCCCTCTTCCATTAACATTCTAAACAACATGAACCAGAGCCTGAAACTGAAACCTAATTTGTCAATAAGCTGCTATTCCTGTAGTGCAATATTGCCATTTTGTGTGACATAACTAACTGTACTGTACAATATGTGCTTGAGCAATAGTTTTATTTTTTTAGAGCAGTACTGTCATTGTACAGTACACAATGGGTTTGTGCAATAATATTCATATGGAATAATATGTCTTTTTTTGTTATGTGCATTTGTGTGTGTTTTTATTGAAGCTTGAATGCTAATGCAGCACTGAGCCCAATAAAACTTTCCCCAAGAGGATAATAAAGTACATTGTATTGTATTGTATTGTAATATAGGACAACATTAATGGCTTTAAAATACAATTTTCATTTGTGATATGAGGAATGAGAGATTTCTTCCTTTAAAAGCTACATAGTCTCATATTAAACTTCTTGGTCCTACTTTTTAGTTCAATACTCATAATTTTTACAGTGTAACGGACAGCAGTGTCTCACCCTGCAGGTCAGTGATAGTTTCTGTCCCAAGGTTGCGATCCCTTCTCTCCTCCTCCAGCTCGGCCTGCAGCCCTATCACCTGCTTCTCCAGCTCCATCTTGTTGTCTTCCAGCTGGCTGCACTTTTCCTGCATCTCCCTGAGGCTGGCCTCCTGGCTCTGAGCCTGTTTCTGCGCCTCTGCCTGGCTCTTCTTCAGCCGCGCTGCAGCCTCCTGCTCCGCCTGAAGCACTGCGTTGGCCTCTTCGAGCTGCAGATAAGAGACATAAGGAACAAAGTTTTTTCCCGCAGAGCAGCAGCAAAAGTAAAGATATTTATTGAGGGGAAAAGAGGAATAATGACAAAAAAACAGACAAAGTTGCTTGCATGACTCTACCATAGAAGTTTCATTAAAAGTGCATGTAAGAACACACATATGAAACATTTTTTAAATATTTTTTTGGGGGGGCTTTTGTGCCCCTATATACAGGACAGCTGAAGAGCGGACAGGAAACAGGGCAGAGAGAGGGGGAATGACATGCAGCA
>JAQLOL010000010.1:16612918-16653406 GCA_029783665.1 Naso thynnoides | reverse complement strand
ACAGGACAGCTGAAGAGCGGACAGGAAACAGGGCAGAGAGAGGGGGAATGACATGCAGCAAAGGGCCACAGGTGGAACCAAACCCGGGTCTGCTGCGCGAGGACACAGCCTCTGCACATGGGGCGCCCGCTCCACTGACCGAGCCACTATGCGCCCCACACACATGAAACATTAAGACGATTTGAAAAATGTTCAGTGAAGAAAGACAAAACCATGTAACACCATGTAAGGTCAAATTAAAGTGTCCCCTCACTTGTCTCTGCAGCTGGACATTCTTCTCATTGGAGATCTGTGAATTCTGGTTCCTCTTCTTAAGGTCCTCTAGCTGATCCCTCAGGTTGTTCACTTATTAGTAAATACAGACAAATACAGACAAATAAGAGGGTTAATGCAGTGTGTGATATTACACATTCAGTAGATCCTGGAAACACTATGATGCAGCAACTTATGGGCACGCAGTACATATAATGTAGTATAAATAGAGCTCCAAGGCATCCTTGTGGTTTCTTACATTGTTTAAAATGGGTTTAACAGTTGGTAAATATGCTAGATGTGAATTTTTGAGCTCATTCAAGAGTTCCACATCTAATGTTTGAATCTGATATTTCCCAGATGCTCACATTCGTTCTCCAGGCTGCGTTTTCTGTCAGCTTCAATTTCCACCTTGCGCAGATTCTCGGCGCTCTGGTGCTGCAGCAGAGCTCGCTCTCTCTCCAGCTGCCTCAGTGAGGCTTCAACTTTTTGTCTGCTACTCATCTGTTAGGAGAGGAAATCACAAGCAATTTGAGAGCAAAGATCTCTTATCTACTTCACTGCATCTCAGGTGAAATGACGGCCATTAATCCTTACCTCGTTGTCTAATTCTTTGGCCAGCTTGTCTAAACGCTTGGTGGCATTTCTGGGGAAAAAGGATGGTTTTATTGCAGATTTTCTTCATTTGTATGCAAATATATAACAAAGGGGAACTTAAAATGTCCAAAATCAAACATGACTGATGGGCTATTGTTACCATGCACTAGATGCAGATATGAGGTCACCATCTTTTCCATTCATGTTACCATCAATCAGAATCAGAAAACATCAGCTACTGTCACTTGCTGGTTTGTGAAACAATCAAACTGATTTCCTGCCTCATCTTAACATGTTACATGCATGACTTTTGACATTCTGAAGAAAAATAGCATACTGTACAGCTCATTGCATGACACTCATGGAAAAAATAAGAACAATTTAACGTGAAGTTTTTGTGATTAATCAGGTATTAAGTGTCACATTAGAAAACTAGTAGAAAAAACACTAATATTTGTGATGTCATACTTGCACTTTTGTTCCAGCTCATTTTTGGCCTGCCTCTCATGGTCGATGTCCTCCTCCAGCTGACGAAGCTTTTTCTTCAGCTGATCAGGCAACAAGAAAAAAATTATCATTATTTATTGTAATGGCCATTACCATCTTTTATTTTATACCTTTATATCTTTATTTCTCTACTGTTACTGTATAACAAGACCACACACACACACACACACACACACACACACAATATTACACGCCTACCTCCTTATTATCCGAGGAATGATTCTTCTTTTCAGAGTTTTCTTTACTGTCCTCTGAATCCTCCGCAGAACAGTTGTTACTTTCCTTCAGCAGCCTGAGAGAGAAATGAAGAGAACCGTGAATGGCTAACTGAGTTACAAGATTTCTTAGATGTATTTTACCTTAATGAGATTTAAAATCCTAACTGCGTCATCAATGAGGTACTCAAGCGCCACATTTAATGTATTATTACAACCATTCAGAAATCACTTATATGTAAGATCATTAATTTTAAATCCTGAAACTAAGGGCTGCGGAAAAGCAGTAATTTCTGAGGATCTTTCTTACATCTGGATGGGTTTACCTTTGGAGAAAATCAAACAACGCCTCCAACCCACACTGTCCTCTGCCAACCGTTAACCATGAATGGTGGGCAACTACCTCTGGGAATCATTACATGACTCTACCACAAGACTGCATAATGACCAAAGAATCTGAAGCCGTTTTATGATCATTTCAAGACCATTTGTGCCCATTGGCTTTAAAAGCTCTCTTGTGGTGTTCAGTAGTTTCAAAGTGGAAATGAATTTCTATATGCTGCTAAAGACTTGATGGTTTCAGACAAAGTATATCCCAGAATGCACATTAAGAATGTCTGAAATCAAAGAATGACCAGTCTAAAGGCAAAGAGTTTTTATTAAGATAAGCAATGCTTTTTTATTACCTGTTTTAGAACCACACCTGTGCATTGGGTTGATAGTGATTTTTGATTTGAATGACATAGTTTTCACCTTATCTCTGTTTTGTTTAGATTGCTCTAAAAAAGAGATTGTTCTGTCGCAACCACACAAATACCTCAGGGGCAAAAAAATTAAGCCAACGCAGAAGTGCCAAAAACAGAAATAAACATGTTGCCCCATGTAAAAAATGGTTAACCATACAGCAGAAATAAACATGTTTTTAGCCTCTATAGCTAATTTTTCCAATCACAAATGCTGCGTTAGGCAACATCTGTGAATCAAGCTAGCTGTGGCAAGAGACATCTAAGGAAGCAGCTCCGCTGCCCCGTCTCCTCCCTGTTTTATCTCTGTAGCTCCATCCCCCTCCCCACCTGGCTCACATTTCATTTCATTTGTTGTCTCTCTCTCTCTTTTGATGATTGTCTTGATTTGTCAATCTCCCTTTTCTAGGGTCGCTTGGCCGTGTTTAGCAGCTGTTGCTAAAGCTGGAAGAGCAACTTTTCCTTCTGGGTTTTCCGTCATCATGTTTTCACTACCTGAGGATGAAGGTGCATCTACGTTTTTAGAGCATCCACTAGGAACATGCGCTCTCTAAAATAACCTGTGATTAGCTGATAAGTGTGCGTAATAGTCTTTATTTTCTAAAGCCTGCATACAGAGCCAAGAAGAGGTGCAGAAGTCTAGTGATCTTTCAGACCACCTGAATTACAAAATGCTGAAAGGTTGTTGAATTTTTGTGCAAAGACGCAAAAACTGCCTACCCCAGCTTTAAAACTATGCATATTTAAGGCACTTTTGAGTTACAGCCACCAGCTGCCTGCTAGCTGTCACTCAGTCACTGGTAGCGATGTCTATCCTCTTTAGCTCCACCCCAAAAACCAACATGGCAACAGCCATAATGCCAAACTTGAGGTTTTAAAATGGTACTCCACAAACCAATGGGTGATGTCACAGAGGCTCTGTCCACTATTTCATATACTCTCTGTGGTCACGACTCGTTGGACCTTCAGTTTCATGAATATAAGCCTAAAGAGTAAAAACATACCTTTAGGTTGAAGCATTGCTGGTTAAAGCTCTAAAGGATCATGAATCCAACCCACAGGTATCGTCTCTTACTTCACTCGCCAAATAGAGACAGTGGCTTCAAAAACTAGACTTCTGCATAAGCAACGAAGGCATTTAAAGAGGCTGTCAGAACAAGGCAGCAGTGTGGTGCTCGAACAGTCATATAGTGTTTGACTAGCGTAGGACCGTATTAAAGGTAAGGGTGTGATGCTGTCTCTTTCTGCTTCCTATATTTAAGGCACAGTGCTGTCCCAAAAACCTGTTTCCTGAATCTGGAGGCCCTTGTAAAAGCTCCTACATGTGAGAACTACATTTTGTCTCAATTTAAATCTACATGAAAACACTAGTATCACCAACATAAGTACATCAACAGTTGTATAAGGTCAGCAAATGCTAATCCAGACAGATTGCTATGCACAACAGCACAGACAAAGTAAGACACACAAAGAAAGCAACAGAATAAAACACTTACTGGTCCTCTTTGAAGTACGTGAAGCCAACGAAAGGTAGCTGGTTGCCCACAAAGGCCTTGGGTGGAGGAAAGGTCTCTGCTGCTCCTTTATCAACCTCTATGTCGTCAAAGTTACTGGTGTCTATGTCACTGTTCAGCTCTGGCACAACTGGAGCCACAGCTGGAGGACAGAAACAGAAAGAGAGAAAATTACGGAGCAAGAAGAGGAGAGGAGGAGGTGCAAACCAAGAGGAGGTAAGAGAAAAGAAAGTGATGTTTTACATAAACCGAGGCAATCAAGAGATTAAAACCTGGTCCTACAAGTATTTAAAAATAAAGTACATATTAAAGACTTCTATTCAAAACTGTGCCAGCTTTGGCACTGCTTGCAGTAGGGGTGAGCTCTCTGCAGGTTGGCGTGAGTCTCACACCACTCCTTTTCCCGCACAGTGCTTGCTTTGTGCCCCACACACAGTGCCTTTCACCAGCGGAGCCTAAATGCCTGCTCCCTCCACACAGGAGCAGCCGTGCTTTTGCAAGTCTGCACAACGGGCAGACAAGAATGTGTCAAAGGGCCAATCAGATAAAACTAAGCTAGTCCTTTAACCTATAAATAGTTCCTAATTGAGAAAAAAAGCAGCCATTATGGATTGAGCTCCTCAGACCAGTGCAATTCTGGCTCAGAGCAAAGAGCTCATTACTGTTGGGTCAAGACACAACCCTCAGCGTGACAAATGTGACTCAGTGATGGTGGAGAAAATACAGGGAGAGATCAAGCGCAGGAATGAAACAAACGAGGGGGGGAAAAAAATGCCGAAATGCGGTGAGACAGAGAGAGACACAGGCCGCTCCGTGGAGGCCCCTGTGGCACGAATTCCCAGCATGCTCTCTGATAGCGGGCGGCTAATGACAGGCAGTGGTGGCCACAGTGAGAGTGAGAGAGCGGGAGCAGCCCTCCAAACTGGGGTGCCCCTCTCATTAGGCCAGTCCACACAGGCCGCACAGCTCTGCCCCGCCCGCCGGCACAGGGGGTGCTGCTTTCCATCACATCCGTGCATCCATCCATCCATCCATGGTACTTCCTTCTCTTCACTCAACCCTCCCAACGCTTAATAAGCTTGATAAATATAAAGAAACCAGACAGAATCTACAAAAGAAGCCCAAACATGGAAAATATCTGCAGCCATGGCAGCAAAGTCACCATTACACAGACAGAGAGGGCTAAGAGGTGCATGCAGCTCTGCAGGATTCCGCACAGGGAGCGAGGTCATGTTTTGAGTGTGTGTTCAAGTGTGTGTGTGTGTGTGTGTGTGTGTGTGTGTGTGTGTGAGTCTGTGTGTGTGAGTTACAGGACATGCACTTGCAAACATGAAAAGAGCTGCGCTGTGCAGCAGCAGCACAGTAATGGTTTTGTCTTGCAGTCTGCCAGGCAGTCTGAAGTTCTGTCTGTTGTCTTAATCAGAGCCAGGTGAAGCAGACAGACAGGGAGCAAAAGCAGCCTGCGTGCAATTCTACACAGAGACAGAAGTCCTCTTCAGGTTCCTGATACATTTCCTGCCTTCCCGGGAGAAGTTTTGATCTGATATGACTAAATTAGGAAATTTTAAACCATGACTCGTTACAGATGCTCCACATGCAAAAATCAAGAGGTAGAAGCTACAAGTAACAACTGATGAACATCAAACATCTGCATTAAAAAGTCACAAAGTTTAGACTTTTTCCCATTTAAATGTATTTATGTTGTTTGACCCATATCAGATAATGCACTATCTTCTCTGTTGTAACCTAAGCTCTCTCTTTGTTTTTATTACACATTTTAACGTAAAAGGATATTTAATTTTTTTAAAAAAGATAAATCTTTAATATGATTTACAGCAAAATGTTTGCATCAATGCTTTCTCCTTTTTCTCTGCAGTGTCAAACTGTAAAAGTAGATGTTGCAGAGTTAAATATAAGTGTCACACGATCTGAACTGTTTGTTGTGTTGCATTATGACCTTTAACACAACATGTACCTTGTGTGTGAAGACTCATTCACACAGACTTTCAGTTTCAGCAGTGTATGTTTTGCTAGTACAGCCGGTGTAAAGCTAGCATACCGTGTTGAACCCACTGAATAATAAAGGGCCATCACAGGGCCTTAACTTGCACATTCAAGAAGTTTTAAAAGATGAAATACTCAGCTTCTTACCAGTGTTTTCAAAAACTTTATTATTTTATAAAATACAAAGAAAACTTGGAGTGTTTATGCAATCTAAATTGCCTCTGCTCTGCTCTCCTCTTGTGGTGTGGGAACCTTTTGGTTATCCTGTGGTTATCCTGCAGGTTTTGTGCATCATGTGTTCAGCTGCTCTGCACAGCATCTAGTCATATAATGTCAGATATAAGAGGGGAGCATATGGAGAGCATGTGCACATATATAGACAGGCTTATTGGCTCAGGAGATTGAAATACACTATGAGCTCAGGCTGAAAAGAAACAGATCTGCAGAGGAATGGGCTGGAGATGATAAGATTTGGGAGCAAAAAAAGACGAGAAACAGTAGGAATCAAGTCTTATATTACCAGAGATGGAAAAGGGGAAAACCAGCACCTGCAATGTGGGGATTTAACAAACGTACAGAATCAATAACATGCAAATGCACACACTTACTCTCTCTTATGTTGTCAAACGTCCACTGGTTGTTCTTGAAAAACGGGTGGCACTTTATCTCATCCACTCCAGTGCGGCCCAGACGAACCTTCCTGCACACAGCAACAGAACCAAGACTGTGATCAGATCCTCCTCAGCCTGAGCTTAAAACACACCCCCGCTCGGCCCTTCCACCCACCATCGTCATCAACATGTCATCCCAAACACACAGGCTAGTGGAGTGACCACGAAACACTGACCACACTGACCAGCATGGAGAGCCACATGCCTGCTGCTGGACACTGGAACCTCCTCCAACCAAACAGATAATATAGATCCAGGAGGAGAGAGGGAGTGAAGGCAGCAGGATCAGGCTGCAGGAGGCAAACAGCAACAACTCTGATTGCTGCCTTCACTCTCTTAAAACACACACACATATACACACACAGCATTCCCTCTCTCTCTTTTTCACATCCCCCTTTTCTCCCTCCTCCACTGCTGGGTACTGGGCTAGAGGGGTGCGGCAGTTTAGGCTTGCCACGTGTGGGACATTCCAGACCTAGCCAAGAGGAAGACAGGGCAGGGGCGGGGAGGAAGAAAGAGAAAAAGGGAGAGTTTTTTAACCCCCGCAAGAAAAAAAAAAAAATCTGACATGCAACCAAGCACGGCTTACGGCGAGCCGAGCCTCAATGCCTGGGAAACTGCAGGAGAAATATACAGCAGAGAGGGGATGATGGAGAAATGGAAAGTGGCAACAAGAGGAGGTAGAAGAAGGAAATGACAAATACATTAAAACACATAAGATAAAAAAAAATGTAAGGGGAAGATGATGATAATTAGAGGCATGATTCAGCAGTGACGGAACATGTGTGGTGAATGAATGTATTGGTCAGTGTTCAAGATGTGTGTGTGTGGGTGTGTGTGTGGCTGGGCAGTCGTACACATGAGAGATTCTGTCTGTGGTGGGAGAATAGTGGGTGAGAAGGTAAATAAACTGAGAGAAGAAAAAATGAAAGGCAGCTCTGTACTGAAGCAGAAAGGGCCTGTGTCTGAGCCCTTTTGGGGGCGGGGCTACTAATGTAAACAGGAAGTGATTTCTCCCAGGAGGGTGGGCCACTAACCAAGTACATGACCCACACCCACGCATTCATGTAAGTTTAACTTTTAAATATTCATAGTATGTTATTACACATATAATATTACATTATTTGTATTTAGATGGTAGTTAGTTTTTTTTTCATTCTGTGTACTTGGTTTGAAGGTTTGAAAACCCTGATTCAGTTTTAGCTAATGAATACTGGTCTTATTTAAGGAGAAGTCTGGTGATATGAAATTTCTCTCTTTGCCAAAAAATCTCATAAAAACTCAGAAACCATGAACTGAACAATAAATGTGTGACCATCAAGCATCCTTCGAGCCAGAGCCTGACACAACTTATTCCTCTGTGCCACAGAGCTCCACTGTTGTCCAAAATTATTCATAACATTTAATATATTAACGAGATGCACTGTTGCAATGGCTGACAGGTTAAGTACAATTAACACTGAGCACTTTAGCTTAGTGCAAATACTCACTGGCACACTAATATCCATTTTACACCAAAATTAGCACACATTTCTATCAAAGCCTGAAAACCAGCTAATGGGAGGTGATTGACTTTCTCATTTCCAGAAGACAAGTTTGACTTTCTGTCATTTTTCTGTTTGTTACATTCAACACCACGACAGTGCCGGCAAGTGGGAGCTGTGAAAAGGAGCATAGAGGTCAGTGACGCCAGTTGGACCTGCGTTATAAAATCTATTACTTATCTGTTGCATCTCCCAACGCCAACCGCATTTGAAATGACAAATAGTTACAAAAGTTACTGAAATGAAAATCCTTCAATCCCTCCATGACAGCTATTCTTGATAGAGCTGTCTTTTTATAGCATCTTCCGGGAAAATGGGCGAAAATTAGCACTGCGACCTGGGCGTCACGATTTCATCACTAATGACAGAAGCTAAGGTCGATAAATCCTCATGACTACTGCAGAGTCATTTGATGTGGGAATAAAGACAGACCCATTTGAGGGCAGACCCAAATGTACCCATTTCCACTAAAAATGAAAGTCAGATGTAATTGGGTGTTAGTGGGTTTTTTGTCCAGTACAAAATATCTGCGTATCAATCCACTAGTGAAAATAGTCCCCCAGAAATGCACTCTCTGTTCCATTTTGAGAAACTTTTTGAAAAAATATAGTACCCAACTGTTAAGAAATCATTTTTTTCTTTTCAGAAATTAAATTTATGCACATTTGGGACCTGTTTTAAAAGATCTTTATCAATAGTAGTAACCAATAAGATCGTTGGTTTTGGTATTTTCATGGAATTTGTTGAAAAAAGAGAAAACACTAAATATACAGGATAAGATCAGCCTTGTTTTATAACAATTTGAAACTTCACTGGAAGTGAAATTCTCTCAGCATCACCAGATTTTTTTTTACCAAACATTTTTTGTTATCTTGCCTTCTTCAAGGGGGTGAAAAAACAAAAATACGTTCAGTGAACGAAGCACCGTTTACTAAGGAAGAGTACTCACACTGTTAATTTAAGCTGTTGCTTTTCACAACTGAAAATCTACAGTTCAGTGAGAACTCAGAGGTAAGAAACAGATGTGTATTGATCATGCTCAATCACGATTCATCATGTTTAATCGACACTGGAGTAGAAGAGAAAAATTTAAGTGTGTATTCAACCATCTGCGCATGACAGGCAGCCTGAAATTGTGAAATATTCTGAATTCTTGTCAAAGCAAAGAGCACAAGTGTTAGCATTTATGATTTCCATGTGCAAACCTGTCAGTAAGAAAGGCACAGATGAGATCTTTGGCATCCTGAGACATCTCCACATCATCTGGGAAGATGAGTGAGTTCTTGTGGTTCATGATCTTCCCATAAGTTCCAACCAGGGACTCAGCATAGAAAGGTGTTTCACCTACAAAAAAAAAAAAAAAAGAAGAAGAACCTGCACAATTATTGTTTTCACGATGGAAATTTTCAGAGTTTGACAGACACCACGAAAAACAAACAGGATGTACTTGTTTGGGTTAAGCAGCGGATGATTAAAACAGTGACTCAACGATTACAGCTTTACCTCAAAATCCAAGACAAGTTTCTACATGATAGAGACACTACGGTATCTTATTTACGTTAGAGAAATAAACATGCTGTACATAAGGTGGAGCACTAACCGACAAGCAGCTCATAGATAAAGACTCCTACAGACCACCAGTCACATTCCCGGCCATAGTAACCGTCACCACCCTGAGACTGGAGCACCTCAGGAGAGATGTAGTCTGGTGTGCCGACAGCTGTGTCACAGTGCACCATGCCTGTCTGCAAACAGGAAAACACACAAGATTTTACACAGACAGAAAACAGATTGTGACGGTAACAAATTAATGGAGTGGGAGCAGAAAGCAAAAAAGCCATATTTTCACAGAAATATATAATGCAGGGTCTTTAAATTTCTCTTTTCCTATGACCCACAAAAAATTGAAAAACAACGTTGTGTAAAGCAGTAAATGCAATAAACAAGCGCATGCTGGTATGTGCTTTTATTTTTTTTTACTAATCTTACTACTCCTTTACAAAATACCACCAAAGCTGTTACAATACTCTAGATTTTCTTAGACAACTGGTAGGAGAAAGAGATGAATTTATTGATTCTGGCTGAGACGGTTAATTCAGGGGCAAAGTTCAATCTCTGCTAGACTGTTTTGATGACGCACAAAGCTCTAATGTGTGGAACCGCCTGTGAAGCAGCTATTTAGAAACTGCCGTGGTATAAAAACAAAAAGGTAGAAAAACACTTCCAGAACCACACAAGAGGCGGGACCTCGGCTGTGCTCTAGATTGGTTGTTTAGCACAACAACTTCTGAGGCCTTTCAAAACAACCTGATGCAAGAGGACCACACCAAGCTTCACTTCTCAATCTGAACACTTGGTGGTGCACTAGGGCTCTAAAAAAACGGCCACTAGTCTTGAGACAGAAAAGGCAATTCACTCTCCATTCAAAGTGATACTCTTCAAATTAAAGGACTAAACAAATTTAAAGCAACATTATATGACTATTTTAACTTAAACAGCCTAAAAAGCATTTTGATGGCATGCAAAACAACTAACGGATAAACCTACCGAGTCCATCTTCATACATGTGCCGAAATCTGCCAGTTTGAGGTGTCCGTGTTGGTCCAGAAGCATATTGTCAGGTTTAACATCCCGATGGATGAAGCCCATGGTGTGGATGGCATCCAGCGCCAGCACCACTTCAGCTGTGTAGAAACGTGCCCACTTCTCAGGTATGTCGTAGTTCATGGTGAGTGTGACCAGATCGCCTCCAGCCATGAACTCCATCACCATATAGAGGTGGCGGTTATCTTGGAAAGCGCAGCACAACTAAGAGACAGAATGTTTAATCACTTAATGTCATCTCTCCAATTTGATGCCAACATCATGAAACCATCACAACAAATTGGTTATTTTAACAACCCTAAAAATAATTTACAGCACTTTGCACCTAAAGTGAAAAAAAATAAATATATATATATTTTTTTAATGAACTCATTAATTAATAAACTCACAATTTTCTGGTTTTAGTTTTAGCAGCATAAGTGGACAACCAAAACATTTCATTTTACAACCTTGTGTTGTTAAACGATAATTAACTTCAAATCTAATATTGTGATTAAAGCAAATCTTAAACTTTTCCTGTTTCTTCCCATTCTCACTTTGACGTAGTCGGTACTGGTAATGCATCTTAACGCTGGTTGCCGTCCAATATATAACAGGCAAGGGCTAATGGCAGACATGTCTCGCCCCGAGAACCACCCGACTTACAAATAAATTTGCCATTTTCAATGTGAAATGACCCAAGAATAAAAAGGCAGTGTGTAAAAGTTCATGTTTTTAAATGTGAAATGAACCCAGTTCAAAATGCATACAATAATCACCTTGTACCAACATGAGTAAAGTTGATGAAATGAGGGTTAACATGCAAATTTGAATACAAAAGTAAACTGTACGTTGTGTTTCAGATATGCTACAGAAAACTCATCTGTGCAGAGCAGGAGCTGTCAATACTCAGAACTTATCAATACAATAATCATAGAGAAAGCTGTGATCAGTGACCAGTCAGCCTCTCCAAATTCAGACTAGATCAGATTTAATCTATTATTAGTAACCAAATGCTTCTTAAAATATATAATTAAAACAATTGTTACCCACAACAAATGAATCAAAAATAGGACAAGTTGTCACTATATTAATGATTTCATATGTGCAAAATCGACAGCCAATGACCAAACTTGAGTTGTTGCTGCAACACTTCTTGCCACAAAACAATGGCTTGGATTAAGTTCAGCAGCATGTAACATTATATTTCTCAATGATAAGGTTGTTCGATGGAGTTCAAATTAGGTAACAACCTGTGCTACTGGATCATCATAGGACAGTTTAACCACTGGTTGAAACACAAAAAATATTCCTAAAATGAGACTTACAGGCCCACAAACATTTTTAATCTGGCTGAATTTTCTACTCTCTTGTCTAATTAGTGGATTAGAAACAGTTGTGCTGCATTTTAGTGACATATCCAACTATGACAGCTATGGAGCTGCTTGCTGCTAAAACACTACATGAATTCACCCCATCAACATTCAGCCTCCATTCTTCCAAGGTAAAAAGGTTAATACACCAGCTGCACCAGCTAAACGCAGTTAGAGGCTGCACCCGGCCGACGTGATACGACTGGCTAAAAACTTTAACATTTCCAAAAGGACAAACCTTTGCTGAAAATGTTAACATTTACCCCCTAAAAACTGTAACATTTTTCACATGACCTGGCAAATGTGATTTGATTGGTTAAAAATTTTTACATTTCCCGCCCTAAAAACTTTCCTGCCCTTTTTCCGGACATCACACAGACAGACACACACACCCACACACACACACCCACACACACACCCACACACACCCACACCCACACACCCACCCACACACACACACACACACACATAAAGTGTAACCCCGTGTGTCGACAACCCACATCAGGACCTCCGGTCCTCCAGGGGGAGACAAGAAAATTTAAACATTTTGTGTGCTTTTGTACAGTTATGGCAACAGACTATCTCCAAGCTGAAGACAAATTTGACTGATAACCTTATTGTCTTTTACAAAGTCTCTATGGACATCACAATAGTATCATTATAGTGAATTATTTAGGTCACAATAATGTAGTAAAATCTGAAATCATGACAGCCCTAATTTTGAAATAAGATTATCATCCCTGCTTTCCCATATGTTTATTTTATCGTAAAATCTGAATATCTTTAAAGCTCTTTAGGGAAACATGTTTAAAAATCATTTGAGTGTCTTTTGGTCATAATTTGCACATTTCTAATTATTTTGACACTGAATTCAAATTCTTAACATTATTACATTCCTGCTTACTATTACTGACTCACTGTACTGTCACTTCCCCATGAATTTAATGCTAATTCTGTAGATTCATTCACCTTTAAGAACTTCTGATCTAATCTACTTTCATATAAGACACAATAACCAATTTACATTTGGTAATTTTCTCTAAACTGTCAATTTAAATTCCAAAAGATGTCCTGGTGCATATGAAGATATACAGTATTTCGCTATTGTGAAATAAATTTACATAATACAAGATTTTATCCAGAGTCCAATCCTAAAATTAAAACAAATTTAGAGATAAAATTTTAGTAAAATACACAATTAAACTGTCTAAAGGCTTAAACAATATTATCTAACTCTTGAGAGGAGAGGGAATACATGATTTTGTTTGATTAAAGCAAAATTTAAGCAGTAATATTTGGCACATTTAACGTATTAAATCTACATAATGTGTGTGCTTGACGAAGCATCTGCCAAACACCTATTCAGTCTCTGTCAGTCAGGTCTGACAGAGAATATGTGCCTTTATTCCTAATTAAATGTCAAATTCTGCCCCTTTGTTCTAAATTGTGTCTTATCAATAGAACATAACCTGTATGTGTGCACACCTGCACAACCCAGGGACTGTTGGAAAAGGCCATGATGTGCCTTTCCTCCCAGAAGAAGGCAGAGTCCGACCGCTTGATCATCTCGAATTTATTGAGCTGCTTCATGGCGTAAACCTTCTGCGAGGCCTTGTGGCGGACCTACAGCAGAGGAGGGAAAGGAAAAAGACGAGACGTTAGCATGTAAACATTGATAACTGCGCAAGGACAAAAAGATGCAAAATAGTAAGAATGTCACAATGACCAAGATAACATGAGAAGCGCAGAGAGAGAGAAAAGCGGAGAGGGGAACCCATAATTACGGGCACACACCCACAGAAAGACATGCTTACACAAGATCTCAAGCACGAACACACCAAGCACCCCTCCTCCTCCTCCTCCTCCTCTACACCAGACTTCACACTCCTCTCCCACACAATGAGCCTGTCCAGACTTGTTTCTACCACAAGACACTTATCAGAGACCAGCTTCGAGCTACCATAAAGCACAAGAGACAAAAATCTGGAAAATGTGAGAGTAGGAAAATAATTACTGATTGCCCTAATTACATATTTTATTTACAGTAATTCAGAGTCAGTTACGTTAGTTATGGTGAGGAGAAAGATGCCTATAAGATTGGAAGAAAAAACAAGTTGCATGGAACACAACACTCTCACACACACATATATATATGCATATTTATACATATAGTAAATTCATAGATTGTTGCTCCCTCTAGTGGTTTGCATGTTTTGTATTTCGGCGCTGGATTCAGGAGCATCTGCAGAAACTCTCTTGCTCCATCTCCCTTCATATAAAACTGCACTGCTGCTGCATGATGAAAAATAAAAAAACAAAAATCTCCTGGGAACAATCTCACACCTATTTATCAACTCTCTCTACAGACACAAACATCTCACCAGCTGCACTTCTCCGTAGGCTCCTCTCCCGATCAGCTTCACTTTTTCAAAGTCTTCAAGCTTCACCTGCAGCTCCCGCAGCTGACTCACCGCCTTTTCATCTGCAGGACCGACACACACATTACCACAGCACACACACACAGGTCATGGTCAAACCACAGAAGTATTTAAAAAGGAACAAGCTAGCTGTTAACTGCTGGATCAGCCAGAGGCCAGTGACAGCTTAATAAAGCTTACATTAGCTTTTAGATAAGAAAGACGTCGTAGGAGTACACAAACATAAGACTCATTATGGTAATTATTATCTTTGTAAGTCAAAACAAAGACAAAAGTGCATATAAAAAGTAGACATGCTGTGAAAATTATCCATCTAACTTTTTAGTGACATTTCAGGGGAAAATAGCAGTTTATTTAAATACCAACATGTCACTAATAAAAAGGCCACAGAGATATTTATTCATGTGTAACATATCTGTTATGTGACTTTTAGCAGTAAACAGTAGACTCTCTCTTAGGCCTCTACAAGATGGATTAAGATTTTATCACAACATCTGGGAAGTCAAACTTTTCATCATCTCAACATAAAAGTTCTGCTGCACAAATAGTTTGTGTGTACAGACAAACAAGTAACAAACTCAACTGCTTGTGACCAGAGGGCTCTGGTTTGTATGTAAAAACTTTAAAGTTTTTTTTTTTTTTTTTTTAGCCAAGCATGAGAATCTTGACCTTCACCAAACACACTGTAGCTCTTACATCGGTTCAGAAAGGCCTCTATGTTTTTGTTTTTCCGCAGGGCAGGATAGTTCAAATCGTGTGCCAACGCGTTTATGGAATCCTGAAAGAAAGAAAAGACAAGAAACTTCAGTCACCACATGAACAAAAACAAACTACAGACACTCAATCGAACATACTGAAAGGTGAAGTAAGTGGTTCTGGAGAAAGATCACTGCTATTTGAGCTCAACACCCAAACAAATACGCCCCCTCCCGTCAGTGCTCCTGCAGAGGCTACACCCTCCAAATTCAAGGATGCTTATTGTCATGGCAACAGCATCTGGGCCAGCTGACCAAAAGACGAAAACAGCGAAATCCAGAGCGTCTGGTGATTGAATGGAAGATAGCCTCAATACATGACATGCAGAACAGCTTTCCACTCAGTCAGGGAATGTTCCAGCTTTACAGCATTTACGGGTCAACTCTCTGTCCTGTGACTCAGGACAAACCAATTTTGTGTCCATGTGTAACCACCACAGCGTGTACATACAAACATTGATGTATGCAACTCTGGGCCAATAGTGCACGAATAAATACATCTATGTACGCAGTAGAGCACACCCTCTGTTATTACGTAGCTTTGTTGCTTTTCTTTCTGTGTATTGTTGAGAATTTTATGTCCAGCTGTAATTGTTCACTGTAACATCAACCTGCCAAAGGGACTAAAGATGGATATTAGCCAATGGCTAAAATCTTGCATATTTCCATGTAAATGTCCATTAATATGCGCTCTTCCCATTTTAAAAGAAATTATTAAAATAAATGTACAATGCCAAGGGAGCTGGCTCGATAACATCTCCGATGTTATTTACAATTTCATTAAATGTTGGTGTAGCTCCTTTGTTGTGGGCGTGGAGGACGCAGATGAGGAAGAAGAAGAAAAGCCAGCAGAAACAGAGGAGGAGGCAGACTTGAGACAGCATATTCAAACTAGTTATCCTAAGTGCTGATTGGCTGGAACTGTGTCTGTGGCTCAGTCCAAAAAAACTTTCGTTTTCCTGTTTTCAGAAACAAGGCTGTGTACAAACACAATGCACACAAAGAACAAAATGGTTGTGGACCAGGAAGAGATATTAGCTGAATTTAATGAAAAGTGTATTTAAGGACACCCTGGTAGCTAAACTGGTAGATCAGCACCATTAACCAAGGCTGAGCTCAGGTTCCAGCACGGGCCCTCGCTGCGTGTCATCCCCTCTCTCTCCTCCATCTTTCTTGTCCCTCTCCAGCTATCGTTGTCTAAATAACAAAGAAGACATGCGAAAAAAGTAATGTCTTAAAAGTTTATAAAAGTTTATGAGAACTGACTGCACGTGGTTTACCCCTGGTTTATTAAAAAAAAACAAAAAACAAAAACGTTTGGCGCATTTATGCCTCTCACAGTTACCACTAAATTTGAAAAACAAATATCATCTGACAGTGGATTTGTTATTGAGGTTTGGCTGAAATTTAAAATAACAAATTGAGAAACATCAAAAAAAGAGTCCTGTCTCAAAGCTGATGTCAAGTTTCATTTTTGTTGGGAAGGAAGGAAGGAATATTTTTTTTTTATCACTCATTAATCTGTCAAGACAAATCCTGTTAGTTGGGAAACTGGCCTTCTGTTGGCTCATAAAAGACAAAAAAACGGAATGAAGGAAGCAAATGAGGAAGGAAGGAAGAAATTACGTTTTTTTGAGCTGTGTGTTCCTTAGAGGAAGAGAAAAATGAGACTGCTAATGTGTAGCATAGCAAAACAATGACAAGAGGACAATGGAGCTTGGATGTAAAGACATAACAAGTCAGTAGCCACATGATGCTGCAGCCTCCTGCCCCAAACACACAGACTATCACCAGCCAAACAAATACAGACCCGCCCTGCGGATTAACACCGAGGGACAGTGGCAGCATCAGACTGAAAGCCGGGGCCTCACCAGTGTCATCAGTGCTTAAATCAGCGGTGTTGAGTTTCACATGGAAACCAAAATGTCTCTCTGATCCATACACAGGAGACTGGCACAGCAGTTGGGCAGGTGGGTGGGGGGTTGAGGGCGTAGTTTGACCCTCTGTCCCCTAAAAACAAGGGTCAAGTGGGCTCATTCTGTGTGTGTGTGTGTGTGTGTGTGTGAGAGAGAGAGAGTATGCGTGTGTGTGTGTGTGTGTGTGTGTGTGTGTGTGTGTGTTTAGGGGGCTGGGGGAGTTGAGTCTTTCGTTCCTATCAGGCTGTTTGTTCGGGGACATGTGAGTGGGTGGGCAGCGGCATGTGGAACAATCCTGCAGCTTTAAATAGCAGCGGTGCAGAGAGATCCACCCAGCCGCAGACGGGTGGAAATAGACCTGAAGTCTCAGAAGCTATTGTGGGACAAACAGCTTATGAGTCTGGATTCAGGCTGAGCGCTCGAGGATCTGTGATCATTTTACACACTGTCTATGTGTGTGTGTGTGTGTGTGTGTGCGCGCGTTGTAACGGATATGGCTGCTGCAATAAAGATGGAACTCTGTTTTCAACAGTCTGTGAGCCATGTTACCATTTAAATCATATGGAAATAACATCTAATTATAGCAGATTCAAGCATTTTAAGTGTGTGCATCTGTGTTTGCTGTTAGATCCTGTTTTACATCCTAGTATCCAAAACCGGTTTTTAATTATAAAGTTAAATTTAGCCACTTTTAATAAGTTTACCTGACATGTTGGTACATTTGGATAGTGTAACAAGAGTTAGAAATGACATCTATGACAGTAGTTGGGTTTCAGTATCAAATTTAAATCCAGTATTGAATTTGCTGATTGGATTCAAAACTTTTCAAAACTTCGTCAAATCTCACCAAGTTGGATTAATTTCAAGTGTGAAAAGTTCTGAATTCTGTAATGTTATATCGAAAACTCAAGTTTCTACAGACAGTTAAAGGTATTCTGCTATTTCACCCAACATTAGGACTGTAAAGCAACATTTATAGCTGGTATGCAGATATACGGCAAAACTCTGACAGAGACGGCGAGGAAAAGACTTTTGGCACCTAAACATTGGTGTTAGTGCGCTAAAATGTAGATGTTAAAATATCTTTTAAAACTTGGTTTTGCAAATGTTTATGAGTAATACATTTTTACTAGGTTTGTTGGACCCCCCAAATCCATACTTTCCTCATGCTTGTTTGAAAATAAACCCTACCGAGAACTTTCTAAATATTTTGTAATTATACATGTTTCTCTTTGTAATAAAACTACAAGTACCACCTCACGTTGCATCTTCAAACCAGTCAGGCTGCAGTTAACATCCATGTCTGCGCAGGTGACTAATGATATTATTTGTGAAGACTTTGATGGAAACTTATAAAAGGCATCTTGTATAATTTTGGCAAAATGTAAGTTATCCCTACATTGACATGTCTGCCATTTTGTGAGTCATACTTTTATGACAGTTTTTTTTTTTTAAATCTTCTTTATGACATATTTATGATTTTCATGTGATATGCTCTATGGTGACAACAAAAACAAATTTCTACACTATGGACTTTAAGCTCAATATAAGCAGCAACAGCCATCAGAACTGAACTGCAACCCTGCAACATATAGATTAATAATGTCCATGCTTCTCTTGAGTTACAGTTGGCATGCATTACCAAGCTGTCTAGAACATTTCTGCTATACTAATCATTAGGACTGTGCTAAAAATCTATATGGCAATATATCGCAATATTTATTTTTGTGATATCTGCATCAATTTCCAGCTCCGAAAATTGGTATTTTGGGGGAAAAAAAAAAAAAATAAATAAATGTTTTAAACAGGTTGTTAACTATAACCTCCTCTGTTTCAGTGTGTCCTGTCCAGTTTAAGTCGAGAGTGCATTTAAATAGCATTTTTCATTTTGACGCTATGGCAGCTACATCAGTGTTTGGTAATTTGCCAATACCACAATGAATTTCGAAAGGAATTTTTTAATTAAATTGTTTTGACTCAATTTGTCTACCGAATTTTAATGCAATGTGATGTGATGTCTTAAGACTACCCCGACTTTACACAGCAACTTGTATTTCAGCTGATTTTACATTTCCAGTGATCTATGTGAAATATCGCATATCGAAATATGTGCATCAAATTGCAATGTATCGTGACCCATGTATCATGATGTGTATTGTATCGTGAAGTTCATGCCAATACCCAGTCCTACTAATTATATCAGATTTCATAATCACACATACATGCATATAGCCACCTTTAGCTGTAATTAGATTACTTGTTACTACAATCTCCTGAGATCTATCTTACAAGCTGATCAACATGGTTTTGTACGGTATAGTTGGCAAAACTTGAACATACACTTATCAGGTTACTAGAGTTGTTTTTGATCTTTTCTTGGTTGAGTTTCAGACATGTAGAATTTGTCTATACAAGAATTTTTGGCTACACCAGCAGGACTAAGCTGTTGACTGAATTACCAGTGAAAGTATAAACCAGCAGTTTTTTAAAATATCTATGAGTTCATGCCAACAAAAAAAAAACACTAGTCCTTTGTTTTTAATTAGGTTATCATCTTCATCTTTGTTGTGACAGTTTGTTAATCCGTGGTTGCACCATAACTTGCAAGACACAGACAGCAAACGTTAACCTGTGGTGTGAAGGCTCTAAGATTTAAATCTCTCGCCTCACAGCAGTCAGAGCCAAACACAATTACACTAAAACTCGTTTGATTTTCACTTCTGGAATCTGGACAAATCTGAACACGATCTTGTACAGTTTGGGCTTGGTTTGTGCGTCCTCACTGCTTCAGACAACACCTCCCACCTACTCCACCGTGAGCTGATACTGCTGCAGAACACCCAGCAACAATGGAGATGCATCAAAATGTGAACTGTGTCCTGTGTTCACCTTTCACAAGGGGTGTCCCCTAATGCAAGCTAGGCATGAATTAAATTTTACTTAACACTCCTGAATTAAAATGTATTTTCCAATACACAGTATCTGATCTGTACGTTTCACATTATTTACAAATGAGTTTTCAAATATTTTTAGCACATGCATTGGTATTTTTGGTAGCTTCATAAGTCATTGTTGGATTCTAACAATCGAGAGCAGAAAAATTAAAAACACATAACGAAGCTTCATCCCTAGTCACAATGTTGCCAACAGATAATTTGCTCTAAATACGGTAACACCTTACCCCATCAACATGTTCAACAATACTGCCATCTTTAAGACCTTCGCTTTGGACAATATTTTCCCATTTAGCTTTGATTTTTATTTATTTACAGAAAAAAAAATTTAATTATTATTTCATGGAAGTGGTAACTTAAAGCTGCAGTTAGTAATTTTTACTAACCAGCTAACAAGCTAATGTCAGCTGCAGTACAAGACTTGTCAGGAAGCAAATCTGCTGTAGCCGTTTGCTCAGGCTTGTGTTCTATTTCATTTGTTATTGCTCTCACTTTAAAGTCCAGTTAAAAGAGACGTTTGCAGGTAAAGTTGCTGCAGAGTAAACTGATCTATCTCAGGTAGACCTTCATCATCAGCCGAATGATGGTGTCACTTGCAGACACTCTGATGTCTGCGCAGGAGAATCAGAGTGTAAGGCTTGAGCAGCTAATCAGCTCGTACCGACGTCACCTCTCGCGAAGAAGGTGAAGTATAGACCAGTCAGTCAGGACAGAGAGTACAGAGAGCATCACTGATTAGGCAAATAGAATGGAAGCAATAGGATATTTACCAATCCTGAATATAGAGGCATGATGGGAAAACAGAGATCTCATGATACTTTCAGACCATGTCACTACTACTAGCTGTCTTTGGGTATTTTGGCATTTTTTCCGAATAAAACACAAAAAAGTTTGTGATGTTTACCCAAAAGTTACCAACTACAGCTTCAACCCTGGTGTGCTAAGGAAATGGTAACTTTTTTGGTTTTATTGTATAACTTCCTTTACAAATAAAATAAAAATAAGACAAATCACAACAAAATGGGAAACTATTGTCCAAAGCTAAGGTATTAAAGATACTGGCACCGTTAATCATTTCATGTCAATCATTGTCAGAAACTCCAGATGTGTTGGGGTGATTTGTTGTTCACAAATCTGGAAGTTTGTAGGAACATACTGACATACTGATTCATACATTTGTTATGTGTTATCAGTGACTATCCCTCTAGTCATTTAGGCTCTGACAGCACTTGCACATCCTGTGATCAGGCTACAAATTAGCCAGTGGTAATCTTGTTGTACATTGCTGTGAGGGCCACAGGTAACCTGCTGATATGCAGATGTTGTGGAGGAGTTACTGTTGTCCTTACAAGTCAGGTTGATTAGGAGGCTGATGCAGGCAGCCATACTGGGAGCACCTAGAGGATTAAAACCAACCCACCTTTGCTCTCTGTTTCTGCTTAGACTCATACCTGCAGCATCCTCACACTTTCACTTTTTCTTTCCTTTTGTTTTTGTTTTCACCTACAACACTCCACATTTCATAATGCCCTCACACTCATATCTACATCAGTGATGTCACTGATTAACACTTCATATCTGTTTTTGAGCTGTATACATTAAAATAAACATCTGAATTAACCGTCATCGTTTGTGTCCATCTCTATGTGTCATAGATGTCAGGTTGTGACATTGCATACAATGTTTTCCCCACATGTTAGATAATTCTGCAAATGCATCATATTGTTGGTACTTGGTGATAGGGCTGCATATAACATTTTTTCATAATCAATTAAGCTGCTGGTTATTTTCACGATTAATTGATTAATCAGTGATTCCATGAAATATCTGAAAAGTGTGAAAAATGTTTCCCAAAGCCCAACATGGCATCTTCAAACTGCTTCTTTCGTCCAAACAACAGCCCAAAAGATAAAGATTCCTCATTTATTATCACAAATGACACAGAAAAACAACAAACCCTCACATTTAAAAGGCTAAACCAGCAATTCTTTTTACTTTTTTATTTGAAAAATGAATGAAACGAGTACCTGATTATTAAAATGGATTAATTTTCTATTAATTGATTACTTGAGTAATTGTTGCAGCTATACTAGATGATATGATTGGCACTTCCCAGCGAGTTCATTAGAATTTATCATTTTAAAAATGACTGTTGTTTTGGCCGGCTCTGGATGGCAGAGCATCCCTAAAAAACATCACAACATGGTCATTTCTTTTGATTAGTTTTTGACTCAGAATTTAAATCTATAGAATGTTAAAATAATGAGATATTACCACCACAAGAGCCTGAATCGATGCTCTTGTGGTGGCTTAAAATTGATCATTTTGTCTGACAAGCAAATCAAATGACATTTTTGACGCTGTAAGCAGCAAATGTTTGGCACTTGTACTTGACATTTACAATGATAATTTATCAGTGGCCCATTTTGTGATTAACTTATCATCACAGCACAACACACATCCACAAAAAACAAATATGTGCTGCATGAATGTCATCACCTATCCAGCTAATTTATGGGTTACCTACCAAACATGGGCCTTGGCAAGTATTCAGCGACTGCAATGCTTAGTGAAACAACAGAAATACTCTTAATATAATTATGCCTGCTGTAATATAAATTACATTAAAGGAAAACTACATTTTTTGGGGGATTTAGCCTGTCATCTACAATCCTTATGTAAGACAAGAACACAGATGCCTTTCCCTTCTGTGTGTTCAGTTGGTCGCTAGATAGCAGTTTTGCACATTCAATGGAAGTAGTAGGTATACACTATTACCGCCCTCTAAAGCTCCTAAAACACATCCGAATCCTCTCAAACGCGCACCGTCTTTGTCACCGTCTTTGAACATGCATGACTGCCAGTGCAAGGCGGCTATCTGGCGACCTCCTGAACGTACAGAGAATGTAAAGGCATCTACGTCTCTGTCTTACATAAGGATTGTGGAAGATAGGCTGAACCCCAAAAAACTGAAGTTTTCCTTTAATAAAGAAATAAAAATTATTACAGTTTATTGTCTTAAAGATAAAAAAAACCTAAATGCTTTGTTCTACAGATTCAAAAACAACAACTCTCCAAAAAGCATCCTTTGTGCAGACAAAAAAACAAAACTGATTGTAGACAAACAGGAAATAGTGATGCAAGGTCACTGCAGGTTAGCTCAAGCTCAATTCCAGGAAGTAACTTCAGCTTCCTGTGCGGTAGCTCCCTGCATTAGGAAGCACGATGACCATTGTTACAGAGCTGCTTGGAACCAGACGCAGACGACTATGGTGAAAAAACTGAGAATAATGACCGGTGAGGTTTGAATGGACAGTCCATGCCGGCCTGAAACAAGATGGGCTTGCTCCTCTACAGCTAAGAGCAGCGGCCTCACTCAGCGACTTTAGATGTGACTCATCAGCGCTGAGAATAGACATGGCTGCCTCCAACAGGAATGGAAGCGCAGACCACCTGGATATACAACATCAAACCTCCTTTATGTCTCATCTCGTCATCAGGTGGCCATACTGACCCCAACAGTGATTGTGAAAATTCATTTTTGCTGCCCTTGTCACCAAAATAACCTGACTGACAACCATATCTAGTTCTGTTAAAATCAAATGTGTACGCAGCAACCTAATAAGCTAAACAGTGAGAAGGGTTTTCTGAACTTTATCCCACTAGATTTTTTTTCAGTTGAGTACAGGGAAAGCGTGCTCATCCAGTCTTGACAGTTCCCTAAGGTATGTTTGAAAGCCTTTACAGTAAGTACAGTGGATGCATACAGGCAGACCTGCAAAGTAAGAGGAGTTTTACGGCTGTGGCCTGGTGATAATACTGTCAGGACAGAAGTCTAGCACAAAAAATGCTTCTTATCAGCTCAAAAATGTGTATCTGTCGTCAGAGGTTGCGGCAAAGGAGCTCAGCAATGGCAGCAGTTGTGTCAAAGTTGGGCTAAGTACATTCTTAGGACAGGTCAGAGAGAGGGCACGTCAATTACAGGCCACACCAAGCCACTCAATGCAAATGGAGTGACAGGGCACTGATTGGTTGTTTTGTCTATATCATTGAGTAGCTTTCACTTTGATTGCCACTTATCATGTTTGATAATTAACTAAATTTCCAGTCACGTTATCTTCTGTTTTCTGTACAAATTAGGGAAAAGGGTTCAACATAGAAAAATGGTTACACAATGACTTTTTGCGGAGTTTTCGTGATTAAAAGCTAAATTGAGGAAAAAACACCGTATCCCAGTCGTTACTCAGAGTATTGTCCGCTTATTCAATCCAACAGTAAGAGCAAGTAAAAGCCTGTTTTTGTTTTTCCTTTGCACAGGCGTGACTGAAAGTTGATGTGATTAACTCTGACTGTCCTCAGAGACAACAGACTTGTTTCTCCAGGTGACCTGTGACCAGCATAACAGAGCTGAATGTGTGTCACTCACTCATTTCCTCTCGGTGAAATCGTGACACTCACCTGTATCATATGTTGGAACTTGAAGGCAACACAAACTTACCAGCAGGGTTCCCAAGTTTAGTGCCGACTGTGGGTTCCTCATCAGGTACTCCAGCGTCTTCAGCCGACTTTCCAGTCTGCTCTCCGCTCCCAGCATGATTGCAGCGCAGTGTATCCAGGTCAAGTGACATGAAATATCAAAACTAAAACAACACCTGTGGGCCTGTTTTTTAGTTTCGGGTGCAGGAACGCGGGCGGCGGTGTATGGCTACTTCGGTTCAGCTTAGCTCAGTTCCTCATGTCAGCTCGCAGTAAATTGCGGCGAGTGATCAGGTTAATTATTCACCAAAAAGTCAAAGTGCGCAGTATCGCTCCCTTTTCATTAATGTCTCACAAAAAAGTTGAACCCGAGCGGATTTTTGGAAAAAAAAAAACAAAAACAAAAAAAGCGAAAGCCCACTTGACTTCCAGGTGAGCCCCGTCTGCTCCCAGGTACGGACCACAGCGAGACCACAACGTGCCCAACCTGTAGGACAACTCACTGTCAGGTTACTTGGCGTTACACAACATAACTTCCGGTTTGAACTTTCACACTAAAAACTCTTATTTAACTTTATTTTTATTTAAAACACGAGTTCCTCCTCAAAAAACAAACAAATAAACACAAAAATAAATAATAAATAAATAAAAACTACTACTACTACTAATAATATAGCCTTTGATGTAAGCTAATGTGACATAAAAAATAGAGCTACTTTTAAGTGAAGAAAGCCCGAATAAATAATAGAACTAGCCTTGAGATGTAATAAAAATATAGGTTGTAATAACAGATGCTTACAATATAATATAGAAGGTCATTATATATAGGCTAATTAATTACTACAATTATAATTCATATGCCTATATTCAAATTGTAGGCCTAATGTTTTATTTTTTGTACACAAAATATTTTCCATTTCAAGAAAAACTCAATGGCATAAAGTAAAAATTCCATAAAGAAAACGTAAACAAGAGGAAAAAAGTAGCCTTAAAAGTATCATACTTATATAAAACAACATACATAGGCTATTATCAGTTGTGACGCACAATGTAGACCATCTGCATCCACATTAGGTGTATTATTTATAGCTATGCGTTATATTTAATCTATAGCCTAGGTCTACACTAAATGTAACTTTTCCGTCTAAACTTAAAAATTCAACTTGAAACTCGACTGTCACTCACATTTTGTATTTGTGATTTGAAGTAAAAATGTTAGATATCCCAGATGAATTGAATTATAAAATAAACACAATTAATGCTTTTACTTTGAAGGCAAAATCTTGCATCCGGTTCTGTACTGCCTAACTCATGGCACACTTGACAACCCCTTATCTCATAATCGCACTCGCCTCTTTTCCTGTGTTGTGATTTAAGGAGTGTTCTGAAGAATCCAGCAGTTTTGGTCGCTATCTTTGCGTTGGAAAAAATGCTCCATACCGGGAAACCATTGCCCCACTAAAAAGTCCCAATCACTGTTCCCAGCAAGGCCTCACCAAGCCGGAATTCCTGCTCTCTTATCTCATTCATCTGTTTTATCGTCACTGCGCAGGGCCTCGACCAACTTTGAGTATTTAAGGAATGCTGATGCGCTGCCTTGCAGACGCGCTGGCACTAAAAATAGAAATTGACAGGCACCGCAGTGATCAGCAAACTTGATTTACAGATCAAAATCTACATAATTATTTTGTTTGTGTGAATTCAAAAAGGCTGTCTTATTTAATATTTAGCGCACACCACAATTGTACTTGGCTAAAAATTAAAAAAAACAAAAACAAAAACATTTTTAGTATTGTATGACAGAAATTCTGAAATAAGAAAACACATCAGAGCAATTTTCTTGCTCTTAGAATAACTTTTATTTATTTAACTTTACAAAGAGGTTTCCACCAAAGCTCTGGTTACTGAATCTATATTCAAATACAAACACTCTGTGAATAGTCTATTCAGACAGTGGGCTAAATGTTGGACAGGGGGTGTCAGAAAAATGAATTTCAGGCAACAACAGCAACACAATGTCGACACAAAAGTTTTTTTTTTTTTTTTTTTTTGTCCAAAAACTGGATAAACACACATCCTGTAACAGCTCAGAAATGGCAATGATTAAAATGTGCAATTAAACCAACGATGGCAGTCAATGTCTTTTTTGGCCTCTGTCGTCTAAGCAGAGGGCCATTCGTTGACACCACAGCTATATGCATGCAGTGATGTCATCACTGACTCATACAAGCTGTTGACAAAGTCCCCTGGCCAGCCGAGCATGACACTGACATGAAGGCATGACCCGTGGTGAGGATGTAGGCTGGAATGAGTGGGGATAAAGGTGTTGCACACACACACACGCACACACTCATAGGCATGTAGTTTTGGAATGATGGCAGGGGTGGATCACATTTGGAGTTATTCTAGGCATAGGTTGAGGAATACTTTATCCCAGTAGACTGCTGAACTCTTCATTACGAAGAGGCTTTGGAGGGCACCCTGGGTCTTCTTGATATGACACGGCTGTAATAGTAGGCAATATTAGATATAATGAGAAAATAATGGCAGCAACATGTGGAGGTAAAACTATCTACTTGGCATTGGATATCGGTCAGCAGGCACTGAGTGCACTGTTCAGTGTAGGGGTATGGGTTTCAGTGGACTGCCTATGGGCCTCTTGGTGCTTTCTTGTCTGTAAAGGTCAGGTGCAAAGTTACAAAGGCAAACACTGCTCTCTAGTGGGCATACAGTATACAAACATAAAGACAAATGGGCATTAAAGAGCTTCGGCACTCACAAAATACAATTATCACAAAAAAAAAACAAGTGAAGAAATAAAGCACTTTTTTAGTGAAAATCTACAGATGCATTATCCATAAGTTAATATACCATCAAATAGTATCTGAGTTCAACCAGAAAAAAAGAAATCTTACAATGGGACAAATGTGTTGACAAAGCCTCGAACTGATCTGGCTGTATCAAATCTCAACTGATATCCCCAATAGCAGGAACTGTAATACTGATAGCCGCATACTACAGCATTTGATGGCTGAGTATAACACCACAATTGGCAATATTACAAGTCTGATTTTAAGAATTCTCTGATCAGAGCCAGTGACATAAAATAAAATAAAAAAATCAGAATTGGAATCAGTTAAAACTGTCATATGCTCTGAATGTTTAAGCAAACATGCATGGCACTTAAAAGTGATTCAAATTCTGATTCTCTCTCAAAGCTTTGGCAGATCAGTTGAAAGGTGACGAAGGGTTTTCAAATCACACATTTATGTACCAACGTCATCAGAACAATGAACTTAAGTGTCCACAGCCTGTCTCAGCTACTGTATACTAGTAGGTGTTCCCTCATATATTCTGTGTAGTTTTACAGGAGGCAGAGGGAGCATCCTTTCTTCTGTGTTATGCTGCTTAGTCGTCTTTTTGAACAGCCCAGCTAAACTCTCCCCACACAGTGTATAAACTGCTCAAGGGTAAAGTCTTAATCTCAGCAGACTTTCTTTCCCTTAAAAGAAGTGAGCAGAGAAGGGAATCACAGGCCATCAGTTGTAAGGAATCAAACCTTAGAACTTCTATTTACTGTGTACCGTATTTAGATTCGGTGCGAGGTGGAGGGGAAAGGGGTATACCATATTCCTGGCTGTCGGTCAAAAATATAAAAAAAGCTCCTGAAGTCTGAGCCCCTGTCGGCCAGGTAACCCAAAACCTGGAGTGGGGAGTCAGCGTGGGATATGGGGAGAGGAACAATGTGGCTCTTTGTGCAAGCCGGGCAGAGAAAACAAACCGTTTCCCCTGGAAAGAGATCATGTTCAGGCTCCATCTGAGAAGACCACACAAGGCTGATCAGAGCCCTGTCTGCTGTGTACAGCAAGGAGAGGAGGAGGAGGAGGAGCGCATCTGGGCAGCGGCGCTAACTCGTGCACACATACACACACACAGACACACTTTCGGGTAAAGTCACACAGGAAGAAGATCTGAGATGCTCCATATGAAGTGCTCACTGAACACAACATAACACACTAGCCGGCATTATTCTTTGGTCCAAGACAAACTGTGTGACTGTGTTGTGTTCTTCACCCATGTTGACTTGCAATAATACGGCCATCTGGACTGCTTCCTGGGTTGGCACCCTGCTGGTCTACAGGCAGAGCAACACTCTGGTGGGCTGACAGAGGGACAGGCAGGAGGGTGTTAGCACTGGTGTTGTCCACAAGAGGGCGTGGCACTGAATCTGGCACTGTCATACCAGTTAAACAGGGAGGCTGTTCATTAGAAAGAGAGAGATGGTAAGCAAAAACACACACACACACACACACACACACACACACACACACACACACAAACAGAGATATTGTAAATTCTAGGCTGTGTAATTTCCATTTCTAGCATATCTAATATCAACCCCTCCTGTTCTGGACACTCGTTCCTTAATCCACCCATTCTACATAAACACTGAGAATGAGGCTTTTAGTCATGTCAACACTCAGATAACTGTCGCAGAGGGCACAATCAAACCAAGAACATCTGGCTTCCTTCTCTCTCACACACTAACACAGACTTTCATTCAAACGCACACATTAAACGTAAACAGACACACACACTCACATGTAAGGGCCAAACCAGGGTTCTGTACTCCCTCTGTCCCAGTGCGTTTTAGTTTCAAACGCTCAGCGAATACCCATGTGGTGGGATCGGATTACATGGGGCTATAAAATATCCCAAATAAAGGCAAGGAAAACTGAGACGAAAAAACGGGCCGTTTCCTGAGGTGAAATCCTCCAGTTGGCTGCTGATTCTGTCAGATTTTTTTAAAGACTTTTAGTGGTGGAGACAATAGAACAGGACAGTAATGCTTGGCTCAAAGCACAGAGGTGGCAAGCTAAAGTCACTCACATACGGCAGCCAGCTCCTATTACACACAACGCAAGGCCATAAATCCGTCTGCACAACACGAGCAGCATGCTGTGATTTCATATGTATTGGTTACTACGGGGACGCATGAAACCACAACAAAAGACAAATAATAAAGTGGGAACTCATTTTGTGAAAGAGAATTGTTTAACTTGGACACAAAACATCTAGGGAATAAGATAAAGGTTTATGTTGTGCTTTCTTGTTGTGCTTATCAATAGCCATCATTTTTTAATTTATTTACTACGTTGACCCATGGCCTTTGGAAGGGAAAATGGAAAGAAAAGCAGGCCAGATGAAATCTAAACCATCTCTGTATTAATCTCAGGACATACAGTAAAAAGGTAACATGATCTTACAGCAAGGTATCAGTGGGTGAGGATTGCGGGTGGCATTACAACCATTTGGACTCCCAATCGGGCGGGTGAAATCAATAGGCTCTTTGATTTGTCCAAAGTAAGGAGAGATTTTGTACTACACTTTAACAGCAACATCTGGTTGGCAGTGGACAGTGGTGGTGAGTGAAGAGAAGGAAAAGGACTGAAAGGGGAGAGGAGAGTGCTTAAACTCATACATGGGAAAAGAGATGGTGTCATTTAGACATGCCTATTTGGAGGGCTCTGCTTCTGCCCCTGTGATTTTTAGTTAAGTCCCAGAGCTCTATCACAGCTGAGGGCTGGCTCATATGTTCACGGTGCCTTGTATTCTGCCAACAATCACCTCTGTGTCTACAGTGACCTCTGAGAGATGTCTGCACTGTTTCCTTGTATACACTGCAAGAAGCAAGAGTTTAACTTTGGGGTCACACTTAGTCAACCACACTTGATCTGTCTCTCTGGCTGGGTGTCATGTTGGACAGACCGTCCCACAACCTCAAGGTCATGGTTTTTCTTTAGCAGCAGCCATCTGTCCTGGTCAAAACAATTCATCTCCTATCTTCTCATACACTGCAAACAGTTTGGGATAAAAGCATCAGCTAATCAGCTACAATGAGGAAATCTCTCCCTCTTCTTGGCAAAATTGAGCCTACAAAACAGGCAGTCATGCAAACAAAGCATTGTGACTGTCCGGTTGTGGTGAAGTGATCACCTTTCAAAATGACTCTCACTGCCTGTGCCCTCCACCTCCTTCCTCTGCTGTAACCTTAGAGCCCCAAGGAGTGCCAGGTTACTGGGATTCTCTCTCTTTGGCACCATGCTGTTTAGTGACCACCTGAAAGACGTGTGGTTGAGTTTGCCCTGTGTATCTGTAAAAATGTGTATGTGCACGTTTTCCAATCGCTAGCCGAATGGCATTTCAAAATAATTGCTATTTTTTCTTTTAACCAACACAGGACACCACAAGTGTGGGTTTGCCACACAGAGCAATGCAATGGCATTTTGAAAGGTTATGCAAATACAGATAGAGTCAGTAGGTATACTCTTAAACTGTCCTGACAATCCTTTAAATGTTCTCATGCAGTAAATCTCAACCATGGGTTGCACGTGGCATGTCTTCAGTTGATGGAGTAAAATAACAAGGTACTGTAATACTCTTGCTCCTTTCAAGGTGCAACTCAGTAATATCAGATAGAACAGCTATTGAAAGCAATGCTATCTATTGCCTCGTCTTGTAACAGAAACCCTTACCTCCACCCTCTACTTATTCTGATCACGGATTCGTAGGCATCGCCTCTTCAGAACTGGCTCCATGTCTCCAGTGCTAGGCACATTGGCAGGGCTCCGCAGGCTTCCCTTGTCCCTGAGTTTGGGCAAGAGCAGCGGGGTGGTGGTCCCACCTGTCTTTGGCGCTGTGGGCAGGGCATAGGCATGGTCCTCATCCGGAACATGGGGGTCCTCTCCAACCTCCCCGACAACTGCTAAGGGCTCTTCTGACTGACTCACTGGGCCGTCAACCCGCAATGGGCCAACAACAGAGCATTTGTTCTCTTTGATAGCCTCCAGCTCACCGAGTGCAGGGTCAGAGGGTGGTGCTGGCATTGTCAGGGGCAAGGAGCAATCTGGACTGGTGGGTGTAGATGAGGAGGACATCCCATTTAGACTGGGATCCTGAGATGTCAGGGCAGAGGATGTAGCATTATACTGATGGCTGCTCCCTATGGGGCTACATGGGGTGTGTGAAGGTGGAGTGTGGGAGTCCTGGTAGTGGAAAACAGTGTCATGTGAAGGGGACTGTGATAGAGGAGGAGTTGGTCTGATGATGTCGTGGAGCCCTGATCTGACACCCTGCCCTGACTCCCCTGATAGGTCAACCACTCCATTTGCACGGGGCCCCGGCTTCACCTGGGTCCTCTGAAGAACCCTTTGGATAACTTGTCGCTCTGACTGCTGCTGCTTATAGTCTGTCAGCCCCTCTGACTCTGAGGCTGAACAGGGGGATTCACTGAACTGTGCTCTGGGGGAGGATGTTCCACTGTGGGGTGTAGATGTTGGGGAAGGGAATGGCCTCTCTGATTTAACCCAGACTGTGTCCCTTGTGTTGGGATCACTTGGTGAGGGAAAACCTTGAGTTAAGGTGCCACCCAATTTGTTGGCTACAAATCTGCTGTCTCCTTCAGGGATCCCTGGAGATGTCGGCCTGGTAGCTCTGGATCTACTGCGGTCTGCCCCTTCTGGCACAAGCTGGATAACACCACTGTGACTTGGAGTTTCTAGGGTTGCCTTAGAAGTAACTGGAATGGGGATAGGAATTGGTATGGGGACAGGTAATGGAACAATAATGGGATACGGCACCAGGACAGTTGGTTGGGGTAGAAGAGGGCTAAAGGAAGGAATTCCAAAGTTCATAATGGGAGGCATCGGGACAGGACCTCTTGGCATCATGTTGAGAGGAGGGGAGTGCAAGCCAGGGAAGTAAGCTCCTGGGAAGGGATGCATCAGTCCAGGGGGATTCATGGAAGAAGAGGTTGGGGGCTGCAGGTGAGGAGAGTGAGGAGGTCTGTGGATAGGGCTTGAAGGGGGGCCTGGGTGCCTGGGTGTGTTTGCAAGGGGGCTTTTCAGGCCCTGAGCATGGAGAGGAGGTCTGATGAAGGGCATGTGCATTTGAGGTAACGGCTGATGTTCCAGAGTGGGGCGAGGAGGGGGTGGAGGATGAAGGGGAGCAGGGTGGGGTGATACTTCCACAGTAGGGGGATGTGGAGGAGGCTGGATGGGTCTTTCCAGAGTCCTTTGCCCGGAAATAGGGGCTTTGGAATTAGAAGATGATGCTTCTGCTGGGGAGATGGAGATGGATTCTGTTGATGCACTAATTGATGTAGGGCCTTTTGGGGAAAGGTTTCTTTGACGAGCTTCTCCTGCACTGCTGCTGCTGTTCCAAGACTCAGGAGTGAGTAGCTTTTGTCCAGCCACAATGCTGTCGGCCCTCCCCTCCTGTCCTGATCTGCTCGGGCTGGTGCTGGTAAGAGCTGCACGGGCTTCTCTGTAGAAAACATCCATCTTGTACTGATTGAGGCACTTGGTGCTGCAGAACTGGAGTCGTTCCTCACCTGATCCGAAGTCCAGGTATTCTTTAGTGTGACGAACATGCTTGCACCAATCACATACCTGTGACACAGGTGAGAGAGACTGTGGGGGGTTATTGAAGTGATGGATCCTGACTGAAAGACCTTTTACAAATATACAATAATGGTTAGAGTGGTTTTATCCTAACCTTTTAAGTAAAGGAGACTGTAAGCTACAAGTGTATGCAGCTGTTTTCATCTTGTAACTTATTAGCATATTCATAATTACTTCACACTGGAAAAGCAATACATTGGTAGTGTCCTCTTACTCTGACATTGCTGTTTATCTTCAACACCAGTCTGGGTGAGTCCTCTGTGTGAGGGTGCTGAGGGGATCTCTCACCATGAAGGTCTTCATCTCTGGCCTGACAAGGTAAAATCACAGTGACACATGACATGATGAACTATAACTGTGAATCATTCTGTGGTCATTAAACCAAATTTGAGCTTCTTATATAACAAGGACCAAAATAGCTTCAAATAAATTGCCTTGTCATCAAGGTCAGAAGCAGTTTGAACTTCATGCAAGGCACCAAACCCCTAAGGTCAGTACAACAAAGAGAAATCATTGTGTTGTGAAACAGATACAATTCTACAACTGAGTAGAGACACAATGCAGATGATGTATTGTCATATTAATAATGGCCTTGCCACTATTAATATAGGAAATTCCTCTTGATTCATGTAAGTTGATCTGCTGTGGATCTGAGTGCTCCCCCATCTCTGTGACCCGTTAAGTCGTGTTGAGTTACGAAACATGAGGCAGCTGAAGGTAAGGTATGCACTGAAAGTGGACACCTCGCCCCAGGCCTCCTGGCTTTCCTCTCAGACAAGCAGCGACAAGCCAACGGCAATACTTTCCTCCCTGCCTTCGAAAAACTAGAGGGCTTGTTGCACACAGTCTGTTCAGCGCTCCTTTTTGTCTCTGTTGTTTTGTGAATCAACCCACCACAGTATAAACAACAGTGAGGGTGAAAGGGGATATAGCTGCTTGTCACACTGCTCCTCTAAAGAAGGTATATCCATGCCGTAATGGAAGGTGAAAAATCATGGCAATGTGCATCAGAGCGATTCACCATCATTGCAGCTTTCCTGTCCTCCAGGCCAAAGCCACTTAATGGCTGGTCCCTCCTCCATTAACCTGAAACTGATACTAAGTGTCCTCACTAAACTTTGACCCCCCCACCATTCCTACACTGGCTACTCAATACTAATTAGAAAGTTTGTTCTCAGAGATGTCACTTTCTAAATTCCTGTAAATTAATCCATCAGTTATGACCTTATAAGATCAGGAGTATCTGTTTCTGAAGGTCTGTTTACCTGCCAGAAACTTAATGCTTCAGTCTACTGTGTTAAGGAATGACACTGGTACAAACTGTCTTTATGAGGTACCTGTATATGGTGTGTAATCTCTTGAACTCAACTCATCTACACCTACAGACCATACATCACCATATGGATCTTGGGATTTATTCAAAACATTCCACCAACAAAGGCAACAGCCACAACTGAATGTTTATGACCAGCCACAGAAATGCTGATATTTATTGTATTCATTTTTCCTTGACCACTAACCTTATTGCGTTTGAAGTAGGCTCGTCTGCAGGCAGCAAAACACTTCTCACTGCAGAAGCTCTTGAGCTCTGAACCCATACATAGAGAGTAACGTTTTACCCCTTCCTTCTGGCACCAAACACACACTATCTGTACATTCTGTACATCTTCGACTGCGGAGAAAAAGCATAAAACAGTTGAAGGAAAATCAATGTGTGCAATTTGGAAAAAAAGGTATTACTACCTAGCTTTGCTAAAACAACTCCAAAAGAGGTATGTTAGATCAACTTGTGTTGATTGTATAAGATTTCAACAGTGACATCAGAAATCTACAACTTACAGTATCTTTGAACAGCTAAGGCTAAGTGCTTTTCAGTGGACTAAGTGTATAATTATTTAATCAGGCCTGAACTCAAGAGACATATGTGAGCTGTGATCTTTTTGATCCTTAAGACAATTATCTTTGAATGTCAGTATGTTAAAAAATCATAGGCTCTCTGCCCATGGCTGGAGGGACTCCAAAACTTACTGGGAATTAATGAAAGAGGTCTTGGGGCAATATTCTGTCAGAGAGTCCATACGTTTTGCTGCTTCTTATTATCTGCACCAATACTTTGTGCACTTTCAGTGCAGTCTGCAGGTATATGGACCCTGACATTTTGAACTGTTTGTATCTGCACTCTTTCATCTTAAGCTTGAATGTTTTTACACTGATATTGAGGGTACAGTATTAAAATGCTTACACTGCACATGAACAGTATGCATTTTTTGAACACTGAAGCAGACTTAATATGTTTGAGTACAGTGACATCAACAGAAAATATGTTACTGCACAAATACTTTGGCTGCATGCTAATTCAAGGTAAGACTACAGAGCATCGACATCAACTTGTTGAGGTTAACCAAGCTAGGCTTTTAAAATACAATGATACTTGAGACATGAATGCTGACCCTGCTCTCTGACTTTTAACAGATAAACACTAGTCACGGGTCATGTATGCATGTGTGAATCTGTGGGGAGCAATGCTATAAACTGAAATCATATCTCCTAATGTGTGTTCACCCATAGCCCACTACCTGCTGATGGCTTTATAAGCGGGACAATGACAGGGGCACTCTTGTGCTCTTTAGGGGTGGTCAGGGAGGAACTTGTTGAGGATGAGGAAGTTGAAGAGGAGGGGACACTGGAGGACTCTCTCTCTCCACTCTTCATGGTGAGGACTGATTGACAGACTTTGGTATCCAGGTTCTTGGGTTTTGGCAAAGAGTTTTCTAAAAAAAAACCCAGAAACATAATATTATGCTGAAGACTCAGAGTTCTCATGTAATGCAATAGCATAAATCCACAACATGGCTGACATGATACTGTAACAACTTTTGCATCCATAACAATGACCTACACTGGTTTAGTTTAAGCCTGTTGAGAAACAATGGATGCATCTGAGTGAATGAAACATGAGAAGCTGCAACTGCTGGAGATTATATCTAGCAAATCTGAACAGTGACTCAATGTCTGCTCTAAAACCTGCAAAACCTGTTGGTGTAAATTCAAGAAGATGCTGCTCTAACAGTGAACTGTCGACATCTGCCCTCACCTTTTAGCACAGACACATGCTGACGCCTTTCTCTGTAGTTTCTGATCTCGTTGGCCTCTGAGTCTCTGAGATCGACCTTGTCATAGCCGTACCATCCCAGCAGCTCATTCATGGTGCTTTCTGCAAATGTCTGCATAGAAAAAGAAAAAGACATCACTAATTAACGCTGTATGTAAAGGGATAGGGTAACTGAGCTGTAGCCTGCCTGCAAAAAGGAAATTGTGACCGTATATCTTATGGTTGTTAGTGGAACTTTTTATCCAATGTTAAACATAATCAGACCTCCTTCTCTGAATCAATGCAAGGGATTCTTTCTCAGCCCAAGCCCAGTTGGAGAAATGAATACGGGCACAGTGGAGTACAGTATGACGCTTTTTCCATGATGTATTCAAGTTGTTTACTCTTGCTAAATCTGAGACGGAAAGGTTTAAAACCTAACACCAGTGTGAAATCTATGAATCATCCTTTGTTTATCTCTTTTAATTGGAAAAAAGAGGGAGAAAAGAAAACTGTTCTCTACAGATGGGACGTCTGGTTCATTTTTTTTATTACGACCAGATGAAAAAAAAAACAACACAAAGGTCTCTCTCTTTATCCACCCACCTCTTTCTGTGGCTTTGGGTGAACCGGATTGGAGGAGAAACCTGATCTGGAACGGGCAGAAATCAGAGCGGGACACTCTACACCACAGCGAGGTCCCACGGTTCTCGGAAATGCCCCACTCCTCTCCCTTCTTCTCTCTCCGATGTCCACCACTCTCTCTCTCTCACTCTGTTTCCCCAACTTTCCCCGTCCCTCCCCTTTTCTCTTTTCCTCTCCTTTGCCCCTTCCAACCTCCCATCTTCGCCATCCTCCCTCCACCCCAGCACCTTCCAGCCCTGACACCCGATACAGCGCTGCCTCTCAGGTTTCACCCTTTTCCAGCACAGCCAGCCTGCTGTGGTGGTGTTGTAGTGCTGTAGTACTGACTGCACATTCTTTCCCCTGCTTTCCTCAGTCCGACCTCTGCTCTGCACTTGGGCCTCAAAGAAATGGATCTCTCCCTCGCTTGCTCACTTTCTGCTGTGTGTGTGTGTCTGGGAGAGTGTGTGGGTGAGTGCAAGCAGTGGTATCATATCCATCTAAATATGCCTAACTATGATTAAAGTTAAGTATCCAGTGTCTGGTGCTGCGCTTGGGGCTGACGTGAAGGGACTAGGTCCGAATGTGTGTGTTGAAACAGATGTATTACAGAGACAACACTATGCTGGACCTCAGCTGAGCTAGCAGTCAGTTTGCCTGCCTGCCCTCCTCCTTTTTCTCACTGCCTTTACTTTGACCTCTCATCATTTGACTCATTTTAAAAGGTGCACATCTCTAGGATTAAGTCTTGTGTGTTTCACATCACATCTAACTTCAGGACTATGATGGCAACTCTCTCATATGCACACAGTCTCATTTAGTCTTTCTGTTTTCTTGTTAACGAAAGATGTGCAATTTTTTTCAACCCACCCCTCCACTTCCCACAATGTTGTTTTTGTTTCTTTTTGGCAGTTCAGACAAACATCTGCTTTGTGAGAGTGACAAGCCATATCCCAAACCACAGAGAGAGTTGCAGCCAAAGGCAACAAACCGGGGCCGACCCTGAGATTCAGCCCAGGCAGGCTCACATCAAGCGGGGATAGCGTTTCACATGTTTTGATTAAAATTAGTTAAGTTGTAACACTACACCTCCCCTGGATATCAAGCGCTACAATCCAAACCACTTACACAAAAAAGACCACATTTCCTCTCTCACGAAAAGAGCAGAATCTCCTCCCCTGAAAAGCTGCTTGTCTTTTTAGATTTCTGAGCTGCTGCTTGAAGGAGCTTAGGTATCCCTCATCACCACAGTCAACGCTCTCAGATAGCTAGTGTCCAAACCCAAACAAAGCAGGATATCCATGGATTAGTTTCCATGCAGTAATGGGCTGGGAGGGAAGCATGTCTGTTACTGTGATTTAACGTATTTTTGCCTGTACAGTGACTGTTCTGTAAGCTATGCAAGAGAGGAGAGATTCTCAGTGTCTACAGTGTTGAGTGATATTTGCATCCTTTAAAATGGTTTTGTGCTTTAGTGTAGCCTATTCGTCCTCGTGGAAGGGCTAAGGTGCGCTCTTTGAAAGATAAAAATACTTTCTCTCTTTCTGCAAAGCATGAGGGCAAGCCTCTGTGGTGGAGCAAGTGTGCGCACCGCAAGAGCGGGGAAGAAGTGACGCACATCTGGATCTCCGCTGGACATTAGCGTCCAGCCGCAGCTGGCCTGACATGGCGTCACCAAAGGGCGATAGCCAATCTACTCTTCTAACATCTGTAATTAAAGAGTCCTGTGTCAGTGTGTGACATTCATGCGTATACTTAAAAAAAAAAAATTCTGATTACTTTACTATTTTATGAAAGGTGCAAACTTTGAGATCCCAGTGATTTCCTTTCTTTTTTTAAATCTGCAACTAAAGTGTGTTTTAAAAGTATGACTGGAGAGGATTCATTAACAAAAAAACACTCTGTGTCTGATTATCTCCAGTCTTAGACTATTTAATGCGCAGTTGGCTCCGATTGGAAAGAGGTTGTGTGCGTGCAAAAGTTATCACTCGGTCAACAACACGCCTCACTGGATAAAAACTCATCTAAAAATGACACACAAACTCACTCTCACCTTCATCTCCTGGTTGATCTCCCTCTTTACTGGGTGCGCAGGTTTCCTGCTGCGTTTATTTTCCGGTGGTCTCCCTTTCTCCATCTCTGGCATAGTCGTGGCTCTGGTTGGATCCGATCCGGATCAGTGTTGAGTGTCAGCTGGAGGGTTTTTAGCGGAGTAGCTCAGAGTGAAAGCTGTCATTCCCGGTGACAGCGGCTGTCATTCCCGGACGTCTGAGTCCCTCATCTGGGGCTTCACAACGAGTCCAGTGAACATGCGTGCGCTCCAGGTTGGAGGCTCTGCCGCCGAACAATCACTACTCTCTCTTCTACGACGCCGTCAAGCATCCGACAGTATCAAGGATATGACTTCGGGTTGGGTCTTTCAAAATAAATTCTTAGTGACTATCTAAAGAGGGCCTAAGGTGTGTTTAGAACAAACTTAAAACAACCAAGATTAGGCTGATAACCAACTACTTAGGCCAACTTAGAAAATTTGCTGTTTAAATTTGCCTTTAAAGAAAATAAAAATGCTTCAGGGATCTGAGGAATATTGGATTAACATGCATACACAAAACGTTGCTGGTGTGAGTCATGTTTTCATATCTAAATATTGATTATTTATCGACAACACAATTTATTGACAACAATATGCTCTGACGCCATACATCTAGATACCAAGACGTCTCTAAATGCAGCTGATCATTCGTTTTTATATAATTTTAATGCTCAATCAGTTAGGTTACTATATCGAGAATGCGGCACAATGCTCCTTTGGTTATGAGCTCAACAAAAATACTATTACTAAAAAATACCTAAAGCTAAGTTAATACTGTAGTCTACACGAAGACACAAAGAGCGTGAACTTGACATTTCTTGTTTATAAAGTAAGCTGCTCTGCAAATTCCTACGCGACACGTTTCCGCTCTTATTATGAAAGCAAAATGACCTTACTTCCTGTCTAATTCGTGCTCTTTGAGTGAGCTTTGACAGCGCCCTCTCCTGTGAGGGAAGGGAGGGTCCTCTGAGTTGATGAAACCCAACACTTGGCGCCCACCCCTCCCAAATCTCAACAGATACATTTCATAAGGAATGCAAAGACTGTGTTTTATCTGAGGGGACACAGTACAAACACTGTACGAATACTCTTGTCTTAAAATAAAGAGATAAGAGCGCGGTGGGTTAAATGATACGATGTCAGAATGCATGGGGCTTTCTCGGGTGGCATCTGTTTAATCAGTGCCTCAGTGTGTAACTGTGTGCGTGTATGTGCGTGTACCTCACAAAAAACACCTGAAATGCGCACATTTGGCCCCTGAGATACCCTTGCCTTAGGAAAAGTACCACAAGCCTGGGGGCAGGATTTGGATTCGCACATAGGGGAGGTGTGTATCTGTGCCTGTGCGCAAACAGCGATGAACATAAACATTTGTCCCATGGTTATTCTTGATGGTAAGGCCAGAGGCTTTATTACAGTATCATGTTTCCGGGCTAGTTATGAAAAGATGGAGCTGATCAAATTGCATTTAGTAACATGAACAGACACCAGTGTTGCTTCAGACAGGTTGGGAACCTTTATTTTACAACTATTTCACTGCTTTTTTAAAAAAGTTAGTTGATTATATTATAATATAATATTATAATTTTTAATTATCACGTTAATAACCCTACTTTGCCAATTAATTTAGGTTATAAAGTTGTGACATTAAATCCAACCATTGCTTTAATTTAACAA
>JAQLOL010000010.1:16596995-16607416 GCA_029783665.1 Naso thynnoides | reverse complement strand
TATTGGGGAAAAAGTATTAAAGTCATGTAGTTATCTGGACCTGTGAAATAACATTTCATAAAAAAAAAGACTAATTATTTACGATTTACAAATGTGATGAAAAGATTTAGAAGAAGCCCTATTTGTTAAATAGAATTTACAACATTTTGGAATAAATTTATCCTGATTGAAAACATCATACTGCATCTGCTCTTTTGTAGTTACTTTAAAAGTTGTTAATTAAAAACTGTATATTTTTTGTACTGATTTGAAGGTAGTCAATCAAGGAAAAGTCGACTATTAAAAGTGGTCGACAGAAGTAAAACAGCAAAACGCAGCTGTAAGTGAGTTTTGAGTGATCACTGTGATGGCATAGTGAGTAGCGTGCAGCTCGGAAATGCCTCAGCACTGGCAAAGCCAGCCTCATGACTCATTAGCCCAGCCTATTGTCTCTCAATCCTCTCTGCACTATTAACCTCTCTGCACACCACACCATCTCCCCTCCACCTCCCCTCCCTTTTAACATCTCTTTTCCGGATCTGTCCATTTACTGTCCTCTACCAGCCTGGACCAAAGGGACTGCATAGATGTGGGTTTTCAAAATGAGCCTGTTTACCTCTAAATGCTGCTGAACACAAGATTTCAGATTGGTATGTCACTCTTACAAGATAATTTACTGAAGTTGTGAAAAGCAGAAAATCTTAAAAGCAGTCTTTCCTGCATCACTGCAAATTGACTGAATCTGGAGCACCAACCAGTCCTTAGAGATGTCTGGAAAATTTTAATTCTATCCAGAGAGAAACCTGAACTAAAATCCCACTTTTCTTTATGGAAATGCTTAATTAAAAAAACTTTCTTTACTACCATTCTATCAATAGAAATGGTCACTAAACTCACTCTTTGGTGGCAGTGGAAGAAGTACTCAGATTGACCAACACCACAGTGTTAAAACATACAAAAGCAAGAGTCCTGCGTTCAAAACAGCAAAAAGTAGGTGATCTATTTTATAATATCATATAAAATACCACTAGGGTAGCCTATTATAGTGAGAGTAGTATAGTAATCTGTCCCTAAACATAGAAGTAAATTAGCATTGTTGTATTTCTGGTTACCTTGTCTTGAAGTCAATGAATCTTTAAATAAAGTTGGGGTAAAAAGCCTGAGTCCAGGTCTATGGTTGACACAAGTGTAAAAGACTTTCACATTTTCTTCTACAATATAAAAAGCATCTTTGAATACTCCATTTTTGATTTTTGAAGATTTTGCAAATGTCTTTAGAAATCCAGTTTCTAATAAGTGGCTATACTGAGGCTGTCAAGGACTTAATGTCATACTTGCACTTTAACAAACTACTCTTACTCAAACCAACCTGTTGTCAGCAGGGAGTCTAATGTGACATTAAAGTTATGCAACTGTGGAGTTCTTTATTTATAGTCTAATGCTAGCTTTTTACCTCTAGCAATCACATTTACTTTTTAAAAAAATCATAAAACTGATGATGGTTTTGTGAGGATTATCTTGTGGAACAAACATGGAAGTATCCTAAACTTTTGTTTGCCAAAATAATCAATGCCTTAATGCAATAATCCATTGGCTTTTTGTCGAGAGCAATGATAACTTTCAGGTTCGCCTAAAATAGGTTGTCCCTGCAGCACTCTCAAGCATCAGTTTAATGTAGCAGCTGCTAAATGTATGGCTAATTTTAACTAGTTTTTAAATGGAATTTCAATCATGATGATACATCATATTCTAATTTGTAAATGATAATCTGCAAAGTAACTGGTAACTAATGATGTCAAATAAATACCTCAAAATTGTATTGTACTTAAGTAAAAGCACGCTGCTCCTCAGTATGTAACAGATAGACAAATGTAGCAGACATCTCTGTACCAAACATGTCAGAGCTTAAGAGTGTCAGTGGCTGCATGTGTACGTCTTGACATTCCTATACATAAGGAAAGACTTTGTTCAACCGCCTGTGTACAGAAGCATTTGACCTACATGCAACATTCTCTGTTCAGTGCAAATGGTAAATACAGTCTATTTGCTCAGACTCTCTCGCTACAAGCTGACATTTACTGTGCTAATCTTCAAGTCCTTTCAAACAATGGGAGGTGGTCAATTAATCACGAACAGCGGTACAATAATCCACTTCAGATGTCCGGTCACTGAATAAAAATGCATTCAAAAGTAGTGTCTGTGCAGAGTTGTATTTTATTGTTAATAATGCATTAAACTTCACTGTAAATGTGTTAAGGGAATTTCATCCCTTGGAGACTGCCAGAAAAATAACATTAAATTTAGAGAGAGAGGCTCAGAAACATCATGTCAGTAAATAGCTGTGTCATCAGCATATATTTTCAAAGAAAAAAAGGATTTTCTGTTAAAAAAGCCAAAAACCTATGACTTTCTATCTAACCATACATGATCAAGCAAACTAAATTGACAGTCATACATGATCAGATTGTAATAAGTTAAATAAAAATGTAACATATAATAACAGTTGACTGTCTCCAGAATCTGCAGTGAATAATATTTAGTTTTCATGCTTTGGGAGAACTCCAGGATGGTGTCGACTCTTGTTCAGGCATCCAGATGGTCCCTCAGGATGGTAGAAACTTCCTGGGCAACTCTTTGCTTTAATCCAAAGTCTTGATACATAGAGTTGACAATATTGTCTAACAGGTTGATGTCCAGTTTCTGACTGAAGTCCAGCAGCTGTGTGCCTGAGTGATCCGCAAACATCGTCATTTCTGCTGGCATAGAGCTGTATGAAATGTTATCAAAACATGCATGTTTGGCACATTAGATTAGGTTTGCCCGATGTGGCTGCGCACTCAGTCACAGTGGCTCAGGACTAACCCTCCACTCTGACCTCCTAATTTTGTTTTACAATTCATTGTATAATGACAATAAAGCTGCTTTTGTTTTTGCTTTATTATAATGAATAATAAGAAGTTCCCCTTAGTTGCTCCACCGCTGCTTAGTGTCGAAAGCACCCAGCTGAGGGGCTTTGGGCATTTGATTACGATGCCCCCTGGGTGCCTTCCCTTTAAAGACATGTCCAACTGGGAGGATGCCCCAGGGATGGATCTGCAACTCACTGGAGGCCAGAACTCTGTGGGTCTGAGGATGTCTTGGAAACATTGACAGGTAGCATGATGTCTGTTCTAACCTGCTTTGCCTGCTGCCACGTGGATTTACATCATGTTAATGGAAGAAAATGGATGAATGGAAGTTATTTGACTACAGTTACATGTTTACATTATCACATTATCTTGTTTTGTTGCATGACATTTAAAAAGCTGCTCATCCTTTCGGTAGAATCTAGCATTGTTTTGGCTATTTGCATGTGGGCATCAGCATTGGCGCCTCTTTTTTTTGACCTGGTCAGGAACATTATTTGCATGAGCCAAAAATGGGTTTTCATTTTAATAACACTGTCCTTCCAAAGCTTGTGAATGTAGCATTCTGGTTTATGAGTGAATTATTAGCATATTGTACTGTGACACTTTCTTGATTTACAGAAATGTGACTTAATTACCTCTGTTTCCACCATCCTGTTTACCCTTAACTCATCTTAGGTCTCAAGCATCTAAGTGTTTTCTTCTATTGATGCCTCTGAGAGTGCAGAAGCGGAGGGATTGTTTAACTGAATATTTTATTCTAGGATAAATGACTCATGGATTACTCATCTGGCTGAGGTTTGTGCAGTTAGGCACTATGAGCTTGCAAATAATAAGCATCTAAATATCCTTTTTTATGTGCTGTGTATCGATAAAGCCAATGACTCTGTCCATGGTGCTGAAAGAGCAGACAGATTTGTAATTGTATATTTTTCTGCTAGTTCTGCCCTTCTGTCAGTTACTTGGATAAACTATATTCTATTAATACCAAATTCTATAATATGTTGAAGCCTATATATGCTGGAGAGTGAAACGTGGTAATGCAAGACAATCATAGAGACACGCTGCTGCCTGCAGTATTCGGATAATCCCATAGTTTTCTATTATTGATCAAGAGCATCTGTGCTGCTGAAAACACACTTTTCTCCACAAGATTTGTGGTTTATTTGCAGTTACCAAAGTTTGAATCATTCATTCAAAGCACTTCCAGTCAGGCAAAGCAGATGTGTGTTTTTACTGATGACGAAATTCTGAATAGGCTCGTCTTTGTCCTTTCATCCTTTGTGTGTCGTCCCCTCTGATTATTCTTAATAAGCCAGCGTTGCAGCTTCCAGTAACATCAGATGCATCACTTCCGGTGTGCCAGATTTTATTTTATTTTTTTCCGGGAAGGGCTCATTAGACACACTGCTGTCAGCAACAACAGCCATTGTATAAACTTTCATGATTGTAGGTATGGCTTGAGCTGCTATTATGTTTCATCAACACGCAGTAAAAAGTCCATGTATGAAGTCATAAAATAGAAAAACGCTTTCAAACAATAAGTGGAACATTTACATTTTTGTTATATTTTAATGGTATTGTGATGAATCAACTTTTGGTAAAAACAAAAAAACAAAAACAAATAAAAAGAATAAAAAGATGGAGGATCATCAGTTAATTCTTATTCGACTTTTTCCTCGAGTATATCTTGACTGACATTTCACCTCAACATCAGTATCTCCATAACCATGACTGACATATAGTCCCCTCTCTTCTGGTGTGAGGTGTGACACCCAGCAGACCTTTAATCATTGATGGGCTTCATGAATTATTCAGATGGCCGCCAGTTTTGCAGGGACAATGTCTCAGACACACAAATAATGCTCTTCTTCTAACCCACATGGACACCCTTGTCCTGAGGGCCTTTCATACGTTTCTTTGTGTGAAAACAAGTGGTGGGATGACAAGGACATTATTCATACATTTCTTTATGAAAAAGGAGAGACGTGTCTGTGTGTGTATATTCACCATTGTTCTGTTAACACAAGTAAAAGTAAGATTTTGTGTGTTTGTTTGGTAATAATGTTACTGATATTGGATAGAGTGGTCACGTTTCTGTCATTAAGGACTAAGCCCCCATGACTTGTGTCAAGTTTCAGGACTTGGCAAGACTCACTGCAGTGTTGCTAAGGAACAATAAAGCAGCTTTTAAGACAATGTGTATGTTTTACAAATATATAACATATTTCATCATAAAACTATAAGTTTTTCCCCAAATTTGGCGTCTGTGTGAAAGATTTCAGCCTCTCTATCCATGAGTTTGTATTGGACTCATAAATAATCCAATTCACACCTCAGACAAATGTGAGGTTCCAACACTGTGCTTGTTGCCTAGTGCCCAAAACCCTTTCTGCACTGGCTGATTCATGGATAAGAGATGACTGAGGTAAAAATGGGCAAGGTCTCTGACTTCTCTAATGGTCAAATTAGCTCCTGAAACAGCAGCTGCTCACAAACTGTTCTCACAGTACGTTCTGTACAGCTCAACGACAGACTTTTGCTTATTAGAGAGGAGAAAAGACAACAGGTAGCAGCTGCAGTCCTACATGTGTACTGTGTAAACAGGAGCTACAGTGTCTGTACAGGAGACATAATGTGATTCAGACTCCATATGGGAAGTAAATAAACGTACTACTTTGTTGTTTGTTGTGCACAGAGCATTTAGAAGTTGTAATGGTTTTAAACGTGTACTGTATGCTCTAACTTATTTATATATTGAGCCATAAAGACAACTTTTAGGTTGGTAGGCTGTGAAAAAAATCATCTGGAAGGTGTTTGTTCTTTTCATGTGGAATGAATATAAGTAAACCGCAAAAAGTACTGGGGTTTTTCACTCTAAATAATTAAACATGCAGTTTTATAAAAATTAACTGTTAATAATTTTTATTTTTTGATAAAGTTAATTGGTCAATTATTCAGCCTAGAAAAGTCATTCTTATTAATGTACTATTAAAAGTGTATAAATCATTATTAAATGACTTATTGACTATTAATATACTTAGCAGTTGAAATTTTTCACTCCATTTAGGAAAATACACTTAAGTCAACCAAACAAATATTTATACAGCTCACCCTGTGGTGTTACTGGGCTAATTTGCTTAAAAATGTTCCTGGGGCTTGTTTGCGATTTTTTTCCACACAATTTTACCACAAGGCTCATATGTGAAACTTTGAGAAAGAGAAGAAACCCCAGTGGTGAGAAAGTGATCTTTTTAAAACGCGTCAGGTCACGACTGAATGCTGCTCAAGTTCCAACTAAAATGGAGCTGCTCTCATTCAAAGCAAATGATTTGGGAATACGAAAATGAATACAATGCTACAAGGTCAAAACCTGCAGCCATGAGAAGAACTGAAGGAGGTGAAGTGTCCCCAAAGCATCAACAGGTGTTTTTAAAAAACTCAAAGTCATTCAAATCACAGTGAGCTGTGCTGCAGAGGAACCAAATGTGTCCTTAACAAACAAGTCACAAGCAAAATAAGCATCATCTGAGTTTAGATATGCACTTGAAGACAAAGACAATTTACACAAATTTACATTTTGCAAACAGACTCCCTCAGATTTGCAAGTTTCCCATTTCAAGTATATGAACTTGTTTCTAATCATTATTATTAAACTTCTTATCTAAAAGAAGATGGTGATATTTGAAAGTATTTTCTCATTGCAGCTGTGTACTTCCAGGCAAAGCAGACTGTTAAATCACTGTAATGGAAAACAAAGGCTGCACATTTAAAATGTATTATTCAATTATGTGGCTCTCCAGCATTGTTATTAATAGCACTCTATTAAATTGGAAGTAAATTAAATTTATACTGTTAATGTTAGGGTAAATATCTATAATGCATCTAGCAGTCAATCATTACATGATCTAAAGAGCTTTTAATGTAAATGTTGCTGGGGCTGTAACGGTTTATACTTAGTGGTAATGAGATTATCCTGATCCTTTCTCGGTTTGTCACTTTTTTATCCTGTTTATGCAAATCTGTTCCTGTCAGTCTTTGACTTTCTCTACTTGGAACAAGCTGTTGCTTTTCTTGTCTGCAGATGCAGTTTCCTCCCTCTCTTCAGTCTTGACTGACAGTTTTCAGCTAGCAAAAGATCATTAGAGCTAGCAAGGCAATCGACATCTCGTAATTGTAATTCCCTGTCTTTGAAATGTTTAATTTAAATAAAGCATTGTAAGTTCTTGGGGTTTTCCTAATCATGTTACTAGGTTAGGCTGCTTAGGCTGTGATTGACAGTTTTAATAATATTGAGCAATCAATCTGACTTGACAAAACCATTAAAGCAGCAAACTCCTTAATAACTTACACAGTAAACCACAATAATAAAGACTTCATTCATATGAAAGCAAACATCAGGTGATTGACCAGATGAGCATTTACTGAGAGGAAGAATATTAGACGTTATCCATTGTAATCACTGCAACACAGACAACTCGTGCTGAGGCACATATGAGTCCTTGGATATTATTGCATTTGATTTTAATTGCATTTCTTTCAGCACCAGGGATGAGTCACTGCTGCTTCGGTCTTCATATTGTTTCTGCTCTTCCTCATTTCAGCCAGAAGCATTTCTATTTAGCTGCTCAAAAACTGGTTTAATACTTAAATGCTGATAAAACAACACCCCACCACATTGTAAAAAAGCCCTCTTAAAGGACCATAAGTGTTAGTAAATGTCATTATCCTTTGTTATCATCATCCTCATTAGTTACATAAGTCTCATCCATTTACCCCCGGATAGCTTTATCTATGAGATATTATGTTTGTTTACATTTTGTCCACATACAATAAATGTTACAGAAGAACCTGAAAATGTGTGACAATTTTAGTTAAGAAGAACATCTGTGTCAAAATCCCTCTTCACACTAATATCCAAGCTTCAAAGGCAGCACTTGTCAGAAACTATTTTTTCTAGGCGTAATAACTTTTGTATACACCAAGCTCCCCTCTTTCTATCGCTCAGCGATTTTTGTCCAGATAAATGCAGATGTTCTTTTTAAAAAGATGAATCACCTATACCTGGCAACTTCCATATATTCTGCATTGTTTCTATACCCTGTTTCAAAATGAATAGCAGAGAATGGGGTTTTAAAAAGGTTGTCTGGGATCTACTACAGTACACACATGGTCAGATTTTACACAACACCATATGTAGAAGATAGGAGTGATCTCTGCTAATGGTGAGAAGTCAAAAACAGAGTGGTATGGTCCTTTGGGAAAAAACTAAACAGGCCTACATGTCTTCTGGTTTTAATGCAGCCTTTAAAAATGTGAAAATCAATTGCTACATATTGCACTGTTTTGTTGACTGACTGATGCTTGTTATTAATAATTTGACTCATGCTGATTATGCTGTACCTGGAAACCATGCTGACAGTCAAAAACTACATAGACTGACGACAACTTTTTGTGTGTTTTGTAAGATGAAGTCAATTGTAAGCACATTTTGATGAAGTTACAGGAACATTTCAGTAACATTATGCCCCTGATGATATGGAATAGAGGGAGGAATGATGAAAAAGGGGACAGATGGAAAGGTCCTACTGCCAGGTGGTCAGCTGCATATTTTCTGCTCTGCCCCTGTTAGGAAGCTTGCTGCTTTTCAGACACAGTAAAGCTCCTCTTTGCTGTATCACCAGAAGCTAAAGTGGATCAATTAGCATAGAAGGAGGCAGACCTCTATTGAGTTGTTTGCTTTCTCTCGTTTTTATTAAATCACATGTAGCTTGACAATTAGGTGCATAAATGAATTCTTCTGTTCCTCTCTGAAGTTTCATTGATTCATGTCCAGAGGCTGCAGTTGCCATAGAAACCAAACAATAGAAAGATGTTTGACACCGATCCTGGAAAACTGTCCTTTTGGGTAAACATGCTTTTGCTAAGTCAGACCGAAATAAAAAGGGTTTTATGGTCTTTTTCTCTGCTTTGTAAATGCTGGACATGGTCAAAAGCCTGGGTGGGATCACACAGATGGGGCTTTAATTAAGTGCCCTTCACATGCAATATGATAACAAAATAAATATTTACTCTGCCGTCATGCAGTTCTCATCCCTTTGTGAGCTTTATGTGACCTGTTTAACATGACAGCACAGAAGCCCACAGAGCTAACCTGATTTCATAAGCAAATCAGGTTGTATCCCAGATGTAGAGCACCACTGTCCCAGCTGTCGGTGGCTACCAAACTCAGAGCGTCCTTCGAGAGTGGCTCTGATCTAACTAACTGCATATCTAGGACAGACCATCCTCCCCTCTCTAGCTAACCTTTTCGAAGGACACCTGATGCCACTTGACGGCACCTGTTTGCTTGGAATAGCCTCCACCCACCATGTGTGTCGAAAGACAGCTATATGAGACGCCCCAGCCAGAAAACTGCAATGTACACTAACTAATCCTGAACACAATGACTGTTGAATACATACATGCGTGAGAGAGACTGCATGTCTCAGTACCATCTGGTCTCTGAGGCAACAGAGAAATCGATGCTTTTTCTTCAAGCTGCACTCACCCGTCAGAAACATCTGATAGACTGAAAGAGGCTCACAGAAATTTCACACACTTGAAGTTGGTTTTCCTGCCAAGCATCTCTGGGAGGTTCTCATTTAAAGTAATGGAAAGTTCTCGCTAAATGGCAGTTTAATTTTTTAAAAAGACTGATTATTTGAGGTGGGTTTGAGACAACCACAGATTTTCAAAGACCAATGCCAAAAGCTTTTGTGTTTTTAAATTTGACACTTTTGTTTCAGGAGTTAAGAGCTCTTATCTTCGTCATGTTGGCAAAATCTTAGAAACTTAATACGAAGCAAGCCAAACTTTATTGTACCTATTGTATTTTTATAGTTTATTGTCACACCAGTGGATGATTGTGGAAAAGTGGTTCACAAGATCTTCTGACATCTTCTGTTATTTCTGATCTATTCCATATGTTATACTGCCTTCAGCTCAGTGTGTGTCACAGAGACAGAGAATCAGCGGTACTGTACATTTTCTTTCTTTTAACTTCATTAGTTATTATACCATCCCCTTATGCTGCACCACTGTGAGTTATCTGAAGTGTGTTTCACATTGCTTGTACAGGAAGCAAAAGCAATCAATATCCACAGCAGAGGCCAACAGGATTTTTTTGGCAAAAGAGCTGCTGACACAGCTGCTGTTAGATAAAGTGATGATTTCACTTCCCAACCTTGTGAACCTGATATTGAATATCTATAAAGTCTTTGATACCATTTTAAAATTGTCAGCCACAAGTTTGCACTGAAACTTTAAAAAAAAAAACTATTTACAGAAATATAATAAATAATTACCGATTAATCCTGTGTCTTGTAAGCTGACTCCAGGTCAAATCAAGGTCCCAAGGGATGCAAATCTGCTTCAGTCTACATGTTTTTATCAGAAGTTTTGGGTCACAAAATTTCACAGGATATTGCAGAAAGCCATGAAAGTTTTTTGTGATTCCTCTCAATCCTTAACAAAATATTTATTTATATAGCAAAC
>JAQLOL010000010.1:16534968-16575093 GCA_029783665.1 Naso thynnoides | reverse complement strand
ATACAGTCAGGCAGCAGGTTGTTGTTAATTTTGAACATAAGCTGTGCAGTTTTGAAGTCCACCAGTTCTTTGAATTTCATTTGCATTAATAAATAATTGATTAGATTATAACCCACTTTGTTTATGAGTCGCATTGCTTTTTTTTGAAGTAACAGAATTGGTTTAGTTATTGTCGTAAATGTGTGCCCCCACACTTCTATACAATAAGTTATATATAAGGTTTTATTAATGATTGATAAAGAGTTTTTAGTGAATTCAGTGTTAATATATTTTTACATTTATATAGAATTGCCATGGTTTTTGATATTTTATTCTTTAGGAAGTTGATATGTGGCTTCCAGCACAGTTTATGATCAATAACCACTCCAAGGAACTTATTTTCAAAGACTCTTTCCACTTCCATGTTGTCAATAATGATTTGCACCCTTTGATTTATCGGACGATTTCCAAAAATAATAAATTTAGTTTGCTTATGTTTAAAGACAATTTATTTACGTCAAACCGCCTTTTCCTTTTTTTAAGTTCTGTTACCACCGTATTCATGAGATGCTCAAGGTTTTGACTGGAATAGAACAAGTTTGTATCGTCCGCAAAGAGAACACAATTAAATTTACAGGAAACATTGCAAATATCATTTATGTACAGTATAAAAAGCTGTTCACACTGTACAGAAGCAGGTCACCAAGAATGCATTTTGCACTAACCAACTCTTTCTTTGTTTGTTTGTTTTTCATTAAACTTTATTATCAAATGCACAGCCAGGTTTTGGTTCTGACATAGCTATCAATTGCATTGTGAGAAATAAAAGGCGAATTAGGCTAGTTGAATGCATACTAGGGATTTCCTCCAATTCAGTATACATTCGGAAATTTTTGCATACTGCAGATTTTGTTTTTGTTTACATACAACATACTACATAACTACTTTTTGGGCAAATCCATACCTACTGCTAGTGCAGTATGCAGTTTTTAAAAAATTCAAATATTGTTTACAATATTGTATCATACGGAGGAAGTTTCAGGTATTATCTCTTCAATTTAATAGTCAGATGTTTGTAACTTTATGCATTGTTTTGGCAACTGAATTTCAACCCAAGAAAACATCCTGGTCCAATAAACTCAAATAAAAATACATCTGAATTTTAATTTCTGTTGTTTTGCTGCTTTAAATCCTCAGTTGCCAATGTGCCAGGAACAGAGCCTCCCTTTGACTTGTAGCTGTGTTTTGCTGTCCTTACACTATGCAGCACTGTGCCAGCGTTAATCTTCTAAATGTGCCGAGCTTCACAGCCACCCAATTTTGCTGTGACACTGAATGTTGCCTTTAACTCTGGTCTCAATGGCTCTGTTCTTAAGCTGATTGCCCCCTCTCCTGCAGGAAAAATGTGCCACTCCGCAGACGGCTCTGGCTCACTGTGAAGCCCTGTAAATTTTGTCAGTGTTGGATCACACCTACACTCCGAATCTCGCACATCAGCAGCAACTTTCCGTCGTCGCCCCATCTGTCAGCATACTCCCATGTGCGATGTGCTGACCCTGCACTCTGCCTACAATTAATCTGAATGTATGAAATGTCATGTCTGAACAAGCGGGCCAAAACTGCAACTGACAAAGTTGTTACAAAAAAAAAAAAAAGCAGCAAAACATCTTTGCCAAGCGTGTAGCACAAACAAAACTGGATTTAAAACTGTTCTTGCAAACTGAAATGTAACTGCCCATTAAAAATGACGATGAGTAAGACACTTGATTGATGATTAAGACACTTATTTAGTCACACACCTTCAACTTCGTGTCTTTCATTATCTCTTAGTCCTTAATCTTTAATTTAAGATCCTGTCTTAAAAAGATTTATCTTCTACACCCATCTCTGTGGGTTACTGTTACAGTAGGTGCAGACTACATGGGTGTGGTTTGCCTCAAGAAAAAGAACTATGCATTGGATGCCAGAAAGCTTTAAAAAATATCTGACACATCGACTTGGCAGTCAACTTCTGAGATGTGAAAGAGATTAAAAAAACAACAGGGAATTGGAGCTAAAGCTGCTGAACCAACAGGTGCAGCTGACAGACGTGCATATTAAACATAGAGGATAGTATTCTGTTTTCATGTGTCCCTGGCAGAAAATTAGCTTGGAAAACAGAGTAGGTTTGATCCCCAGTGGAAAAAGGGTGTTATGCGTGTACCTGTCAAAGCCACATCAAGAGGAGAGCTTGGAGACGGAAGGGCAGCTGCTTTACATCCCCACAGAGCAAATTACCATAAACCTGTTGTACTTACATTCCTCCTTCCACCAGCACAGACTGAACTCTGCTGCAGCCTCCAGCCAGCTGAAGGTTGACTGATCCGTCTGTCAGAATCACCCTCTTCCCTCGCAGGCCACACCGCTCAAACAGAGTAATGGTTGGCAGCGAGAACTCCTGCCGAGCAAGACAGAAAGAGACGGAGAAGGGACCTTATGAGATGGAGCTGGCAGAGAGCTGCAGGTTAAATTAATTTATTTCATTAATCATTTTCTATTTGAAGTTAACCTGCAAACAGACTTCAGTCACACCTTTGTGCCCCCTGGCGTTTCCACTCCCTGTTAATTATCACAGATGGTTTGTTTTACTAAATCAAGAGTTATCTTGTCTTTATTTTTGAATCTTTTTATTTAGAGAATAATGACACCAAATAAACAGTGAGAATCTTTAGATTAGCCTCCTTCCACACAGTGCAGGTTTTGTAGATTTTTTTGTGTTAAATGTTGTTTTACAGCAACCATGATATATTTACAACTCTAACCAGAATATCTTCTGAAGTTAATAAAGAAATTGGGCTTATTTACTCTAAAAAGTTTGTTGGTAATAATAAAAAAAGGTTAAAAGTATGTTATGCACTTGGAAATGGCCTCATGTATGAAAGCTGTCACATATCTATTTTTACCATGTCCGCAAACAGGAAAGTCAGCTGATCGGGTAAAGTCCTGGGTCGCTAGCACTGTTGTATGTACAACTATGTAAAGTTTTAGCAATATGACCATGCAATTAAGTAATATTTTACACAGACATTTATTGACCAAAAACTATCTGAAAAAATGTTCACTGCTAAAAAAAATTACATATATGGCAACTTGTTAGTAAACAGCAACACTACATCAGCACATTAGCTTAGCTTTACATTAGTCTCTTTTTTCTTTGAACATGTAAGTCCACTATTTAGCTCAGGTCAGATGTCTGCGAACTATTGAGGGAAATATTTGACTCTTTAGTCACTAAATGCTACTTAATGTTGACAAGCTAGTTGCCAACTGCGTCTGTCTGCTCTCTAACGTACTAATGTATGCAGCAACGTAACATAAAGTATGTTCACCAGATCTATTATGCTAAAAATATCTCTGTTGCGCGTCCTCATCACTACCTGAGGTTAGCAACTCAAGGCTGTGTTAGCTTCTATTAGCAAAAACACATCCTGTGAAATCAGACCAAATTGTGGTCATATTGCACTGTGGGTACTAAAATGCAAGGTTTTGACATGGCAGAAGAATGCATGGAAGAAACACAATAGCATCTCTGTTATTGCTTTTTTAACTGTCAGTAAATCAGACAATAAACCAGCAGTGCAAAGCTGAACAGGTGCAGTTCTCTTTCAATATAATGATACTGATTATAGCAGCTTTGAATACATCATCCTCTCTTATTTTAAATAGATTCTTGCGCTCCAACAAAGATAATTTTCAATTTTAAGATTTTCTTTGGACCAAACCCAGAAGAGCATTTCAAGTGTTAAAAGAATTAAAAAAAAAAACCACTTACAAAGCCAACAGTCTGGAGCGACAGGATGGTGGGGCTCCCATGGAAACAGCCCATTGCTCTCAGATCCGTGTAGCTTCCCACTTCTAACACATACATCCTGCCAGAGAAGTCCTGGCCTTCAAAAGCCAGCCAGCTGAATACACATAAACAGATGTACAAATACATCAACACACGTGAGAGGGGAGAACAAAATGAGACTCATGTTCTACACTGATGAAGAGATGATGACAATCGAAAAATATAGGCATATATTAGGTTCGAAATAGAATATGTGCATTAAACTACATGCAGGCACAGCATGAGCTGCAGTATGCCTACACTGCTTGATTATTCAGGCTTGAGGATTAACAAGACTAAGCAATTAATAAATCTTGCAGCCACACGGGACATTTTTTAGTAAGTAGAGCAGTGATAGCCTGTAGCAGATCCTGAGTCAGTGAAATACTTTTGTAAAATGAGCACATGCAGCTACAATTGACTCAGATCATCACTGGGAAATTCAATCCTACGATCTGCTCTTTCAGGATGGAGTTAAGGGCATCAAATGCCTATATCATATTAACCTTATATCATAACCACAGTGATATTTTGTCCGCAGTGTTAAGTATTTGCTTACCTGCCAGCCAGAACCTTGCAGGAGGCCACAGAGAATCCGTCCTGCAGGGAGGCCACGCTGTCCTCCAGAGCCATGACAGAGCCTTGAAAACCAGGTTCGGAAAATAGCTGCACCTGTGGCACAACATAAGACGGTAAGCCTGAGTCATCCACTCAGAGCCCTCCGCTCACTAAATCATGTAAGACATCCACCATCACAGCAAGATTAGTGTTGCTTCATCCTTTTTAATCACCTACCTTAAACTTGGCTGCGTTCTCGAAATCATCCTGAAAGAAAACAACAATTTAATGAGACTCATTTACGTTCACTGAACCACAACGGGAACTAATTAAAAATGGATTTATTTGCATATTTCTATGTTGTATGCAAACAGTGGTGGTTAACGTGATTATGTGGGAAAGAAAACAACAAGTACCTTTATTTCTTTGCTTTCTAACGGAATTTAAATAAGTTATATCATTGGTCTTGACTTGCAGCTGGGGTAGGCAGTTTATTTTTTGTGTCACTGGGCAATATGTCTATTAAAACCTTTCAGCATGTTGTTATTCATGTGGTCTGGAAGAACACTAGACTTCTGCTCCTCTCCTTGGCTCTGTATTCAGGCTTTAGAAAATGAAAACCATGACAGGCGCCGTTTGGCCAATCAGGTTTTTTCAGAGAGTGCGTATTCCTATTGGCTGCTATGTGCTGCGCCTCTTAACAACAGGGGACGTTGCCATGAGTTGATTGGTTATTGAAACAAGAGACACGCCTTATGTTCTAAAACTGACCTCCAGCGACTAGACAAGCTGAGCTGCAGGCGACACCGTCTGCTAGCTTAAGTCAAGTTGAGATGGACCAGTTTACACAGCTGCAACTTTCCCTGCTATTTTTGGTCTCGTTTTGAATCTTTGGTGTAAATTGGCCTTAAAAGAGAGAGCGACAACAAACAAAATAAAACACAAGCTGAAGCAAAAAGAGGGAGGAGAGGGTGTAGACAAAGTTGCTTCCTTAGGAGCTCATGCTACAGCTAGAGGTTCTAGAGGCTGCCTATCCTAGCTTTACGGGAATACATTATCTATAAAGCTCTGACGCTACACCAGACCTTTCATGAAATCTATGACTGTTTCTGTCATCACCCGCTTTTAAACTGAAGTAACTTCATGATGATTCACTGTGTTGTTCTTGTATATTTCACATTCAGTCTTATGACAAGTATTTTCCTTACTCACATCAATATGTTCATGTTTTTCCTGTGACTCACGCTCAGATAATCTACTGTATAAAGACTTGTCTGATTCCTGCACACTGTCATAAATTTTAAATCAGTCACATGGGTGAGTGTTGTGACTGGTCACATGCGGTGAAAGCATTTGTTTAGACAAACTGGGACTACCAGGGGAAGTGAGAACACAGCAAGCACGTCAAGATTGCAAATATGTAAAATGATTTATAACAAAATGTGAAAAAATTTTAAGTAATGTGATTATGTGAAACTACAGTAACTGTGCAGCTCAAACAAACACACTGGCTACTGCAGTGACTGAACATGAAATACCTCATATTTATAGGACAATGTCATTTGAGTTCTTACAAGCACAACTGGCATTGCTGAGGCAACTCTGGACTGTAATGCCCCCCAGTCCTCTGGGCTTCCATACAAGCCTTTCTCCAGGATGTAGGGCTCACCACTTAAGTCTGGCTCCTCAAACACAACCCACCTGAGGCAGAAAGCAGAAGGACAAGGAAGATCATAATCACAGCTGTTTAATTTTGCACTGACATTTCAGAGCTGTGCTCTCCACCTTTTCGTTTGATCCTAATTAATAGAGAAAGACTCTCGTTGATGATCTTACACTTCCTGATAAAGAAAACCACAAGAATTCACTGCATGACGCAGTTAAAGTGTTCATTCATTGATAGTAAGTTGACAATTCTTGGTCTGAGTCCAAGCTGATAATGGCTTCCCACATGATTGCATCTCATCTGAGCAGTTATGTACTGTATGCACTCTCTTGTCAAATGCGGCATATCTTGTGAGTGTGTGTTGTTGTATATGGCTCAGGTGTTTCTGCTCCAGTGACCAACAGCTGTGTTTGCATTTGTGGGCCTCTTTGTGCCCTTAATGTGTCAGACAACAAACAAGTCTCTCTCAGCTAAAAGTCAAAGCCAACTGGAGGCACGGAGGGACGGTCACACAGCATGGGTGAGGCTGTATAAGCAAATAACAGGCTAGCAGCACAACAGGAATAACCCCTCCATGATGTGAAGGTCCTGCTTTTTAAGGGACAAAATGTTCCTTATTATTCATCATTTTGTTAGTCTCCCCCTTGGGTAGCAACAATCAGCATGTTCTGCATTTCATTACTCTGATTTGAATATTAATTCTCATATTTCTGATTCACTTCTGGTTTTGCTTACTTCTACATTATTTCAACTGATCCAAGCACTAAGAAACAGAAATAGCAACAACTCAGGAACAAAGCCACTACTTGGATATTCTACTTTTGGACGATGAGACAAAACACTTAAACAGACGTGACATTTCTTTGGTAAAGGAATTTCTCCTCCACACCCTGGACTAAATTCACATTCTCAATGTAAAAAGGTGTGAGGAAGCAAAGCAAGCTCACAGACCAACTGACAGTGATAGGAAGTGAGGTGTGGCAGACTAAACATAAGTGAACTAGCTAATCTGTCTTGACCTGTCAGCTTGGGTGCGGCAGCTCTACCGCTATGCACCCAAGCTGCAAAGAATGCCAATAAATGGCAAATGACTCTACGTCAACAGTAGTGTAAAGCAATTATCCCGTGAGAGCAGAGAAATGCATGTTAAAACATGAACACAACTGTAGTAGGACAGGTATGGAGGAAACTTGATTAGGAATATACCATAAGTCTTGCTGTGGAAACACATCTGAGGAATTCCAATAAGCCGAGACAGATTTGATCTATTTACTTTAGCAGGAGAAATATAAATCCTGTGAACGTTCCAACCTTTCATTTCCTAGTGCTGTACACACTGCAAAGAAGGTAATAGGCACAAGTTCAATATATGTCACTTACACACCACCGATGACATCTATTGACTGCGTCTTCATGCCATAGCCTGTGTCATCCATGTTGATGACAGGCACTGTGAGGTCAATGTTGACTCCCCGCTCGCCGAAATCTCGATCACTGAACATTTTGAGGTGTGGAGACAAGAAATCCTGCAGCAGGAAAAAAAGCATCTGGTAAAAAAACGCAAGCTACATGGCAAATGACCGTAAAAGCTACCTAGCATTTAGACTTAAATTCATTACAAGTGGTTTTTGTAATGCCTCTTTTGGTAGTAGAAAGAAAGGCCCAGCATCTAACTACAACATTTTAATCTACTATTAGCAATAAAAGAGAAATTAGTGAGGAAACAAGTCAACTTTCAAAAGAATATTATCAAGAGCTTAAATTGCATCTTTCTTTGAATCCCCTGTTGTGTCAGCTGAGAAAATAGGAGTCATATGTAATTCTGTACTCTTAGTTAGAATATACAGGCCCACGTTTTATAAACCGCGGGCAAGGATTGTGTGTGTGGCCATGATTTAACAACCATTCCCACGCATCCACAATCTAGTGAATGCCCACACTGTGGGTAGAGATTATGAATGGTTTCAAAAACATAAATTGATTCGTGAACAGCCAGCAGATTTACATATTTACGATTTTGTTATCTCACCTGACACTAAGGGGGCTCTGTATGCATCTTTTCAACAACAGAGCTCTTTTTTTTCCTGGTTTTCAGACATAAAAAGGCACATCCGCTATATGAAGGTTATATTCTTAAGCAAGACAGACTGTCAGTATTCCTGACTTCAGTGTTGACTGATATATTCATATGATAAGTATCACCTGTCAGAATCTGCTCATCATAAAAGTGCTGTTTTACTGCATGAATATTTTTCCATGTTTTCCCACTTAGATATGTGTGCCACCGCTCTGTTTCACAGTTTGAGAATCATTGCTGTAGGGTTTGATGAGTAAATTAATTTTCCAAAATATTCGGCTGATAATGACTGGTTTATGAGTTACTCAACCATGCAGTGAGAAACTTTATTATCTTACAGCAACTTCATAAAAAAACGAACCTTGTCTTTTTATTTTTTGTTTAAGACTGTTTTTATGAATCAATTTTCCAATTTAAACTTCAACCTCAGAGTTTTCTCTGGTGTTTAATGGGAAGGTTGGGTCTCCCTGCTCGCTAACCGAACACATTGTAAACAGTGTGAGTTTATATGGAAAGTCCTTGTCTCCCTTAGTCTGAATGCTTTCACTTAGATTTTCCATTCTGACAAGAATATTTTTTTGTGGGAAACACAGAATCCTTTTCGGAGATTAATTCTGATCTTCACAAACCCACGGTGGTCAAACCACAATTGCAACATGAAACCACAGTTATTTTTTCTCACAAGGTGTGTAGTGTAGGTGTGAGTTAGGCCAGAATGGTACTCACAGCCAGGATTGGTCGCAATGATATGAGCTGCTCTGAGCCTCCCCAGTCACTGCAGTCCACGTACTCCCCTTCCTCCAGGATGTGCTGCTGTCCCTCAAACCCCCGTTCGCTGTAGCCTACCCAGCTGCAAAGAAAAAGGTGCAATAATGTTGCTGATGAGGGCTGTAGCACTCTGCCCCATGCAAAAGTCTAGCCCCTTAATGAGATGCTATGGCAAGGGCAGAAAATAAACAATGCATCAGAAGAACAAAGACTCACAGTCCTCTGACGATCTTTAAAGAACCCACAGACATCAGGTTCTTTGAGTCAAGGTTTGCTCCCTCTGCAGAAAAGCCTCCTTCATTTTCACAAAAGCTGAAAACATCATGGTCGATTTCCAAACAAGAGCCCTCAAAGCCCGGCTTCTCGTAAACCACAGCCTGGAATAGAGGAAGCACAGGACCTACATGAAACTTGACCCATCATTTACATTGATGGAGTAGATACACAGTGATTAAATTCAGCTCTGGACTTGTTACTATCATGTGTTCAATAGTGTTTTTGTCTTTGTTCTGTCAGTATGTTTGTTTGAGTACAATACAATTACATTCTAAAATTCTTTCAAAGACACTTAAAGGGATATTCCAACTTTTTTTTCTTTTTGTTATTTGCCTACCTCCCAAGTCCCAGACAACACAGTTGATATTATTCTTTCAACTGTGCATGCAGTAACAAGGAAGAGATGGGCAGAGCTCGCCCGCTGCTAATTAGCTTAGCTCAAATACTAGTAGTTAATGGGAAGTGCTAGCCTGCTCAACAACAGCTCTAACCAATCCTGTGTGCTTGTTGTGACTTGTTACTTTACAAATTAATGTTATTTTTAGACTCAGATTAGCACTTAATGCAATTTTAGAATCAAATAAGTACTGGAAGTAAACCACAGGGCGCATGTGTGCCAGTAAACAGCAGCAGAAGAAGAAGACGAAGAAGGAAAAGAAGAAGAAGAGGAAAGTTTTACATAAAGTGCTAATCTGAGACAATTATGTGCCTCATTACTCATCGTTGTTTTAATAAAATATTTAGTATTATTAATATTCTAAAAAGTGTAAAAAAAAAAAAAAAAAAGATAAATTGCCATTACGATTTCACAGAGCACAAAACTTTTTAAATTGCTTTTTTTTCCCCACTTACAGTCCAAAACCCACTGACTAAGGCACTAAGGCCACATCAGTTATTTTTATTGTGTACTATTGTTGACTGACAATACAAGAAGTTGAGTCTAACAAAAAATTCTATTTCTCTATATTTTACACTGCGTTTACAATGAAAAGTCCTTGACATTTCATTTATTTATAGCTTGCAATAAATTAAAAGAGAAAAATGGGCTAAAGAATGCATTACACAATGCTAGTGGGTCTCCAGAAATGATCTCCCTTTAATACAGAATTTTGTACCAACATACATTTAAGTGAGGTAAAGTAACACTGTAAAATGGTACATAATTCCTACCTTGACTTCACTGGGATTCTCCACTTTAATACCACCCTGAAACAGAGACATTATCATCATCAACTATTTTCCTCTCTAATTAACTGGACACTGTGAGAAGTGAAACGGTCCAAAGCTGCACATCTGTTTTCTTTGAAATTACAATAATTCTTCAAAACATAAATTCTTCTAAACAGTGAAAGGGAACAAAGAAAGTGGAAGTAATAACTAGAGCACGACAACCCAAACTTCTGTCCCTGTGGGTAACTAATTACCTTTCTTCCATTACATAGACACGGTCTTTTAAGAATATATACAAAAGGAAACAGACATCAATATGTCACACTTGTGAACTTCTTTCAAAACCGAAATGTTACTTGGAAAAGTGTGCTCAAAGGGTAATTGTATCAATGATATTTTATGTGAGACTCAGCAGTCACACAGTTAATGATAGAACATGGAAAAGGGAGTTGAATGGAAAGACCAATTAAGTCTAATGACTCTATGTGGGTAACTTTCACTCAACTTAGCATGCTAATATGCTAGTGATGAGCAGGCAATTTGCTAAACACAGGCTAATGGGATTGTGACTGTCATTAAAGTTTATTGTTTATTGTTGTTATTACGGATCCCCATTAGTCTGCACTGAAGTAAGAACTACTCTTCCTGGGGTCCACAGTTCATCTTTAGCTGGACCAAATATTATGGCAATTCATCCAATAATGGTCAAGACATTTCATACATGCCAGGTGCTAGATGAAAAATCAGGATTTAGAGATTTATCCTCTTGGCACCATGAATATCTGTATCACATTTTGTCAAAGTGAATGTCATATGTAAATTAGTTACTTCATTGAATAAATTAGTGTTTTCGTCATCTGGGGGTGCTTGATGAAAAGTCAAGTTATCATCAAAGTCATTTAATAATGTCACTAGGTGACTAACGTAGCTAAAATTAGATGCATCACATTAATGTGCTATCCTCCTTTAACCTTCCTTCTCCAGCACTGTTGCATAGAACCACGTACCATTTTAAGTGGTCTAAGAGATCCAACAAAGGGTGAGGGGAAGCCCCAGGTCTCAGGAAAAGGGTACACTCCTGTCTCCAGCACTGCTAGCATGCCCTGGAACCCGGGGTCACTGAATACGAGCCACCTGGAGGAAGGTGAAACACCCATACTGCATGTTATTCATTAAAGTTCAAACCACATTAATGTTAACTATGCCCTTTGGCGGTTTTAAAATAACTGTGAGTCATGACCCTACATGGCCTGTTGCTGCTGTGCAGCATTGTGCCACACATTATTGCCACGAAAAAGAACAAACTTTCTGGTATTTGTTTTTCCGCTTAGAAATCAGCAGCTACAGGTATGGTTGGTAAATCTGCACAGTACCGTAATTATTGTTAGGTCAGGACAACATTTTAATTGGCACTCTATCTACCTTGGACATGAGTCATGCAACTAAAGAGGAGGACAAAAGCTGTTTGTTTTAGAGTAGAATATCTTGGGAATGGTATGTTTCTGTTCAAAGCAATTCATTTATAGTGTAGCCGGCCTTTGTTGGAGCTGTGCCCCCATGTCTGGCATTTGAGCCATTATGCATTGCAACACAATGCCTCATGCCTATCACCAAATGTGAGCCACCAGCATAAAACCAGCTCATTCAGTCAGAACTGATGCCAACTTTAGGACGCTGAAAGATGTACAATAAGAGGAGTGGATGAGTCAGTTTGGTCAGTGAACTCGAATGAACTACGGGCATGTTACAATTTGTGAAACACATCACGACATGTGCTTAACAGTTGCTTCAGAGCAAACAGAAGGAGCTGCAGAAGCTGATTTATATGTTACTGATCAGAGATGAGCTGGCATTTGACAGCAGTTACTTTAGTCTTCATGCTGAGAAATGCTGAAAGCAAAATGTTAGGCTTTTACCAAAGCTGCTACAGGAAAACTACAAAAATAGCTGTGGGAAAAAGGTTTACTGTCATTAACTTCCTCAGGGGCAGGGCACAATATGCCTTCACCTCTCACGTGGAAAAACGCTCTCCTCTTTGCCAAATTCTCTCCACACCTTTATCTGTTTCTCACTCTCTATCTAGTCTGCACTCTGCTCTCAAAGTGTCCCCACCCACTCTCTCTCTCTCTCTCTCTCTTTCCTAACATGCAACAGCAGGACAGACATTCCTGAACTGGCAACCAAGCGAGAGCCAAACTAAAGACAAAGATAAATACTGAGAAATGTAATAATGATGACTATCTCTAAGCTATTTGTCAAAGCCAAACACTTAGAACATCCCATTAAAAGGACGACTCAATGTCAAGCACAGCAGGCGAGAATTTCAAAGTCTTCTGGGGGGTCTACCAGTCATTAGCGATAAAAAAATCCATGCAGAATACCCGGATTGTCTCATTACCTTCACCTATGATTTACTCCTCTTCTTTTCTGTAGCACCTGAATGTATTGTGCTTCAAATAAAATCCAATCCCCTTATAACCACCTTTCCACCACTCTGATTAATCACAATAACTGTTTCATCTCGCTTGCTAATGATCCGGCTCTGTCAGCGTGTTCATGGCTGTCACACGCTTCCAAAGAGGTCATTCACAAAGATCTGAATGATTGGATTTTACTTCAACGGCCATACTTACACTCCAGAGTGCACTTGGATGGAAGCCGTGCTCAGTGGGATGCCAAATGATCCTGTCTCTATTGTGTCATCATGGTAAGGTGTTACTCTGCCTAGGCCCTCCGGCTCAGTAAACAGATCAATACGGGGGATGCTATAATCCTACAGAGAGGGGAAACAAACACAGCAATTATCAGCAATGGCTCACACTGGTCTTAAATCAATCCTTTGCTATGTAACCAGCTAAACCCTGATCCTATTTTTACACTTATTCTGTTATAGAGAAGTCTGGACTGAATGTTAATACAGCAATATCACATATTAGCTCAGTTTCAAAGGGCCATGTGAGGTGTCAAGGATGTGGATATTGAAAACTGAAAGGTAAATGAGGTCAACTTATTTATCTAGTGCACTCACGGAAACAGCAAGTCGAATAGAGCCGATAAGCATTGGTGCGTTGCCTTGTGGTTCTGTCTCCGGTCCAAGCTCTGCCCACTCATTTGTCAATTCATGCCCACCCTCCTCCAAGGCAATGGTACGTCCCAGAAAATCTGGCTTCTCGTACAGCACCCAGCTGAAGAGGGAAAAAAAACAAACAAACATGTAATCATATAGTAGAAACAGATAATTATATGTGGGTGGAAAAGGAGGAGGGGCTGAGACGAATGTTTATGGCATAAAAAAAGTGTATCTTAAGGCAATACATCAACATCTGACAAATTCTTCTTGACCTTCTTGCTAAAAGATAGATGAAAAAATCCTCTCTCATATCTGTTAGGTAAAAATTTCCCATGTTGTCAGTCTTTATGCTAACCTAAGCTAACACACTGCATGCTATAACAGTCTTCTTGTTTCTGAAAATGTTAAACAATTCCTTTAAATATTATTTAAGCAGGAGGGCGTATGACATTAACTAATGACTGTATAATATAACTATATTAACACAGTAATTATGTAACTATCCCTTCTGCTATTTTTGGGAGTTGTATGGATATAGCTCGGATGTTAAGGGCACCCAGTGAAGTTTCAGGGTCTCTGTTTACTTTGCTCTTTTGTGCAAAAGGATACACATGCATGCACACATGCATGCGTAACACCTTCCTTGTTTTCTGTGGCTTTTACATTGATTTAGTGGTGATAACATGTCAAGGAATGCAGTGATGCTCCAGCAACGGTAGAGAAAAGAAAAGACTGCCCGCAAAAAAACATGAATGAAATAATACAGGCTTAAAAAAAACCCTTGCAAATGATTACGTGAAAATGGATTCAACCTGTTTTTCAAGACCTGATGATAAACACAATTGAGATTTAATGAGTAACACTGAATGTAAACATAAACTCTGTTATCTCATATGCCCTTTAAAGGAAAAAAAAAGTTAGAGTTGGTGTACAATTGTATTTAGGCTATTAGTTATAAAAGTCTCAGTGCTTTTATTTCATTACATTTATTCTATGACACTTTTAGGAGCCCTAACAGGCAACACAGGAATCTTAGAACCACTTGACACTAATTAGAACAACACTTCAGTACAGATCTTATGAGAGTTAAAGTTAAATACTGCTACTTACCATCCTCTGACAACCTTCACAGATACAAGAGGCGAGAGCTGCAGGGATGTTGCATCTGCTATATCCCTGTAAATCTCGTAGGCCTGGCCACTGAACTGAGCTTGCTCAAACAACACCATCTGTGCAGAGACATGAAGGGCAGTGTCTTGAAGAGAAATAATCAGTGGCAAAATTCATTACAGGCTTATTCTACCATATTAAATCACAATTCACTGAGTGCTAGGAAGAACCCTAATTGCATTGCACTTTCCTTTGTTTCTCTTATAGACGTAGAGTAAAGGCAAATTCATTTTTTTCTACAACAAAAGCATGTGCAGGCACACAATTAATCGAACCACCAGGGCACACTGTTCTTACAATATAAAAGTTACATTTTTAGTTATAGGCAGAATATTGAAGTCTGTGAAAAACTGATGAAAAATCTGTCTGCTCTAGAAACTCTACTTTAAGAAGCATTATCTTAGTGCTACTAGCACTGTTTTAGTCTAAAAGACTTAATCTTTTCATGCAGAGCTTGCAGTTTTGTGTGTGTGTGTGTGTGTGTGTGTGTGTGTGTGTGTGTGTGTGTGAGTGATAACGTCAGTCACGACAGTGGATCCCCAACACAGCTAAAGTAAAAGGTAAACTCAATTAAAATGATGTGTAGGCAAGAAACAAAAAATGTTGAGCCTCAAGGGAAAATCTTTCTTGCAAAAACTACTAGTGAAGTATTACAATAATGCAGAACCACAAGTTCTGCACTGCATTGGCAGCACTAATTGTAATCACATCCAGCTGAGCATTTGTACTTGACTGTTTTTTAAAATGCTTTGTTTACCCCCAAGAACACCATATGAAAAGCAGATGTTTTCACAGAACAGAGGGTTATCTGTCCAGATTCCTCAACCCCATCTTGTTTCTATTCTACAGACTGTGGGCAAAGCTGTGCCTACTGTACCTTTCCAGGGCGCTTGTGAAATCCCTTTGCGGTTCTTACCTGGAATGCAGAAACACAGAGTAATCATTGTGACAAAGACTGAAGAGCACACGTCTACAAAATGCTGAAGAAAGCTGAGCTGCATTTGTTGGCGGAGCAGCTTTGTGACTGTTGAATGTTTTGAGCTATTAGTTTACTTCCAGGGATTCTACAAGTCCGTGGAGACTCACGGTTTAGAATTTGTATTCAAGTACACGCACCGGCTGGCATAGACAGCAGAAAAGAAGCATTTCTTTTCAGTCTACAGCATTGTTGCATCTTCTGTAGCTACAAAGCTACAGCAACTATAATAGCTTGTACCTGAAAGGACCATGCCAGTGTTACAACATGTCATTGTCCTTTGTCGACATCAACCACATAGGATACATAAATCCCATACATTTTCCCAAAATAGCTTTTTCCAAGACATTATGCTTGTTTACATTTTGTCCATATTCAAAAAACGTTACAGTACCTGAAAATGTGTGACGATGTTAAAAACAATGTCTGTGTCAAAATTCCTGCTCCATGCTAATATTCAAGATAAAAAGGCAGCACTTGTAAGAAAGACTTTTCCAGGCATAAAAAATTTAATCTAAGCGGCTCCTGACTCCCCTCCCTCTCTTGCTCATCAATTTTTGATCAAGTAAACGCAGCTGTTCTCTTTAGAAGGTTGAATTACCTACACCTAGCAACTTTCATGTGTCCTTAGGTGTTTCTACACCCTGTTTCAACCTAGAGTATACACATGGTTAAATCTTAATAACAACATTATAGAAGATATTATTAGTTATTACTATTATTATTATTATTAGTGTTATTTCATTATGTCAACTCAGGCTTTGAGAAATTGTGATGAGCGTTTTTCACTATTTTCTGACACTTCTTGACCAAAAAGTTCAAAGATTAGTTGGCATTTTGCAGATTACTCATAATTTCTGTGACTTTATAAAAGAGCGCTGTTGTTGGAGATAGTATTCGATCAGTGAACTTCATGGTAAATCATCAGCTTGCACAAACAAATGAACATGCAAAATGTGTTTAAAATGGGTCTAAATGAAGCTATTACTTTAACAAAGTCTCTTTTCATAATAATTATATTTGACTGGTTTTATACAGCGCTTTTCTATCACTCAAGATACTCAAAGTGCTCCATGGTGAAGGGTGGATCTCACTTACCACCACCAGTGTGTTACACCTAAGCCTGGGTAATGCACAGCAGCCTTTTGTGCTGGGACACTCACCTCACACCAGCTTGAGGGGGAGAGTGAGATGAGTGAATAAGCCAGTTACACGAGGGGATGATTTGAGGGCCAGAATAAATGAGCCAGGCTAGGAATTCAGCCAGGACATCTGGAACCCTCCTACTTTTTGCAAAAAGTACCACAGGGTCTTTTATGACCACAGTGAATCAGGACCTCGGTTTAACGTCTCATCCAAAGAACGGCATCTCCTGCAGCACAGCGTCACTGTCACTGCTCTGGGGCAATGCAATAGATATTTTGGCCAGTGGGAAGATTGCCACCTGAGTCTTTTCCTCCCTATAATTAGAGCCAAATTACACTTTCCAGGAAACTTCTTAGCAAATTACTTGGAAATGATCGGGAAACTAAGGCCGTGTAAGATCAAGCATTTCCAAAACAGCCACTAGTTGTGGCCCAAAATATGGCACAGCCATTTTTACCAGCCCAAAACTAAATTAAAGGAGTCAACAAGACAAAAGATCCACTGTGATGTGGACTGAGAGGCTTCCTGTCTAACAATGATACATGATACCAGAATGCAAATAGGGTTAGAAAGCAGGTAAATGTTTTTATAAAAACCTTTGACAGAGCAGCTCAGAGGGATGTTTAGGATCATCAGTCTAATACACATGTAATTCAAAGAGATGTATAGCTTTTAACATGTGATACTAAAGCACTTGGAATCCTTTAATAGTGTGAAAGCTGCACACTTACATTTTTACTAAATGTCCCCTGTGGCTGAGCCAGAGGCTGTTTAAGCTCTGGGAGTGTTGGGTGTGTGGTTGGAGGAATCCTAGGAACAGATGGAAGCACAGGTTCCAGCTGCAGCAGACCTGGTTTCACAGACAGACCAGCTTCACCTTCGCCAGCTGGAGTAGTCATTTTTTCATTTTTAACCTGATGCATAAACGGAAAGAAATCAGGGATCAAGGAGTGATAAAATTTTGCTTTTATTGTTCTTGTTGTACTGCACTTATAAAAATGTGCTGCAATGATGTTTGTTTCAACTTAGAGACACATTAAGAAAGTACACTTGTTTCTAAGAGAATATCCTTTCATTACACAATTATGACACTGTGCTTGTTAATGCTGCTGGATGTAAACTTTGAGGGATTTTTTTGGAGAATTTTCTGTGTTTTAAGCACAAATTTTTTATCGTTCATATCATCTTAGTTTATGGAAGTAAAAGAAAGGAAAACTGACCTCGGTTTTCACTTGCTCTTGTCCTTGTGTGTTCTGCACTGGCTTTGCTGGTTCTCGGGGGAGGTACTTCTCTAAATAGTCCGGCAGCTTGATGTCGTTAAAGGAGGGAAGTGGAGGACCTGAGTCACTCACCACAGCCTGAGCTTCCTCCCTGTTGGCAGGGCTCTGCTTGGCCAATGTGTCTTTGAGTGGAGCTGTGGCAGTCGGGCTCGGCGTGGTTGGCTGGGATAAAGGTAGAGGGCTTACCTGGGGGCTCTCGCTGGGCAACACTTACTCTGAGTTGGTACCCTCTGCCTGTGTTTGACATCCATTCTTCTTCCCTTTGAACTTGTTGGAATTGAGGCCGCTGAAGATGCAACTCCCCTCCAAGCGAGACTTCACCTTGATCTGGTCATCTTTCTCTTCCTTGCCGTCCACCTCATCTTTGACACCGGTCTTGTCTTTAAGGCGAGAGTGAATGTCCAGGCTATTGACCAGCATGCTCCGATCTACCAAACTAGCCCTGGCAGGCTTGAGGCCAGATTTTACCTCTGTGACCTGGAGCTTGGCTAAGATGCTTGGGGTCGTATCTGTGGTGAACTTCTTCTCCTTTCTCAGGCCAAACTTAAACTCCTCAGGGTCAAACGTCTTCTCAAAGTGGTCCTCCTTGATGGCAGGCATTGCAAACAGCGGCTGAGGTGGCCGCAGCAGGCTGTGTTTACGCGGTGGGAGGGAGAACGGGGCGCAAAGGTTCTTAATTCTCTCAATGAAATCCTCATCATCTAGCTCCCCAGATGTGTCCAGAAGATTGCTCTCACTTACAGCTGAACTCAGTTTGGGCACCGGGACTTTGAGTTTCTTTTTGGGAAAGTCCACATCCAGCCAGCTGGAGGGGGCATCTTGTGGTGTTACAGTATCATCTTTGCTTAATCCCCGTGGAAAATTGAGCCTCTTCTTGGGTGAAAGCTGGATTGAGTCTGGGATTATCTTCTTAGCCTCCAGGGATGTGGTTACTTGTGAAGTTTGACTTGGCTTGTTATTGACAGGTTCTTTTTTGGTGTGGAGTTGTGGATGTGGCGAGATATCACCATTAGCAACAGAGGAAAGGTTATGCTTTGGTGGATGGAGATTTTTCTCAGCTATCCTTTCTGACACAGTAACCGTGGAGCTGGAAGTGGTACCATCAGCAGGCTGTGGTGCTATTTCTTCTGCACCGTTGAGAGAAGAGGCATCACTTGTGGTCTCTGTATTGTTGGATGCTTCACTCTGTGGGTGTTCACGAGTGATTTTTACTTTATCCTCTGAGATTTTGACTTGTGAGGGCAATGATTTAACTGTCGAACTTTTATTTTCATTACCCTGCCCCTCCCCCTCGCTCTTCACAGTTACAGAGGCAGAAATCCGAGTACGCTCTTTAGCAAATGATTCTCTCTCGTCCATACTGTGAGCCTTTGGAGCAATCGGGGCTGGAGTGTCATTAGTGCCTTTTACAGTCACTTTCTCAACTGCCGTCGTTGCGTTGGTAATAGGCTCTGCACTAGAGAGCTCAGCATCATTAGCTCCATGTGCACATGAGTCATCTGGCATATTCTCTGTTTTTTCCACAAATGCAGAAACAGGCTGTGGTTCTGCTACAACCACCGCTGACTCTGTTTCTGTTCCAGGATTTGCTGGAGACTTTGTTTGCAACTCAGTAAGCACATTTGTTGCCGTTTCTCCCTTCGAATGCTCTTTTTCACTCTTTGTCCCACTCACAGCCTCTTCATTAGTCTGCTTGACATAAACAACATCTTTTTGTGGATGTGTAGTTGTTGGTACGATTTGTTGCTTTTGAGCAGGGAGGTCCGAGGATGTCTTTTCTGAGGACTTTGAGGTTGGTTCTGGTTGGCTGGTTTCTACTTTTGTTTTGTCTTTACTCGACCCTGTCTTTTCTTCGTTTTTGGCAGTTTTACTTCCATCTTCCCTAGCAACACTCCCCTCTGTCCCTGAGATAGTTTGTTCTTTGTCTGAAACTGTGACCTCTTTGGTTTTTTTCTCTGAGTGCAGGAGCTGCTCTGGTGTCTCTTTGTTTTTCTTCTCAGTGAAATTCGTTTTTTCGCTCTCCACTTTTTCTAATTTCTCCCTGTCTTTACTTTCAGCCTGATTTATTAGTTCTGTGTCCTTGCGTTGAGGTTGCTGTGTTTGCCCTGTGTCTGTTTTACTGAGCTCACTTGATTTTCCTCTCCTTTTTGGTTCAGATTGCCTTGAATTTTCTTGATCAAATTGTGGACTTTTAACAGGTAGCTCTTGCTTCTCAATATTTTGTTCATTTGCAGGTGATGTGGAAGAGGATGGCATTTCTTTGGTGTCCTTGAATGCCTCTTTCCTCTCCTGGGTGACTAAGAGGCTGTGTCCCTCTGCCTTTTCCTCCTTTTGGGGTAAAATAACAGGATCCTTGTCAATAGGGGTCTTTGTTTCATTGTTACAAACAGCAGTATCAGGTTCATCTTTGTTGACAGGTGGTTCAGGCTCCTGTCTGTTGAGCAGCTTGTCAATATTCTCCTTTTTCGATGAAGAGTCTGACTGTTCTTCCTGTTCGTCTGACACCTTCAGTTCGCTTTTAAATGCTTTCTGCTCATTATCAGACAAAGCATTTCCTTGGGCTTTATCAGATAGTAATGAGACTTTCTCTGTGGGTTGTCTGGAGGCAGAGGCACTTTCCTCTGTGTTATCAAACTGCTCTTGTTTAATAGCTGTGACCTCCGGTTTATTTGCAGAGCAATCAGGTATTTTTTCGCTCCCTGGGCTGATGGGACTGGTTGGTTCCCTGCTTTTTCTTCTTTTAGAGTGGGAGCCTGTTCTGCTGGAGCCTTTGGAGGGCCGGCTAATGTTATCGCTCAGTTCTGCAGAATCACCTGTTGATTGAGTTGGAACATTTGTTTCAAAACTGTTTGGTTTCCTATCCTGATTTGAGGTTTTCGAGGTCAGTGTGTCCTTTATTTTCAAGTCTGTTGCTTGTTCTTTAGGAACGGAAGTCACTCCCCCTTTAGCAGTGGTATCTTGTCCATCTTGTTTTAATGCTATGTCTGAGATCGTGTTAGTTTGTGTATGCTCTGTGGTATCCAGTTTACCCTGACTGTCAAGTTCTGGTGACTTTGATGCAGTGGCTGCAACAGAGGAGGTGCATTTTTTCGACAATCCTTTCATGGCTGACTTCGGCGCTGTCTTGTCATTTGTTTTAGATGCCTCCAAGAATTTCCTTGCTCGCTCTTGGACCGTCATTGGCCTCTCCTTCGCGGATGAGCTGGACCTGTCTGTGTCATAACGCTCAGCGGATCTTGACCTATGCTCTGACAACACATTTGCTTTCAGCTTCTCGGTGGCTTTCCTGTTTGGAGAAACATTGGCACTCCTTGGAATCTGAAAGGTCATCTTGAGACCTCTGGCATGGCGTTCAAAGAGGCTGATTTTATCTGCAGTCTGGCCACCGGCAGGTTTCGGCTCTTCATCTATTTTCTTCAAGTCATGCAGTCTGTGTGTTTGATAAAAGAAAAAGGTTTAGATAAAAAGAATACGAAACCATGTTTAGTTGACTTGGACTCATATTAATCTTGCTCAACTGCCTGAATAGGCACTATATTGTCTGCTACAGACATAAGTTAGTTTAATGTTTATATGATTTATTAAGTACAATATGACCCATATTTTTATCTTATTTGTGCAGTAGTGGTGTCAATCTTGAAGCAGAGGGGTGTGCCTGGACTTATGACTCACACTATTGTTTCATTATAGATAGACTTTGGATATTCCAACCTTTAGCAGTTAACACACATTCCCTGTTTTGACGACAATGTAATGTTTGACAAAAAGCTTGACAGGTTAGTAAAGTCAGAGGGAAACTACCTGCAATTGAACTATTTACTCCTAACAAATAGGCTATTTTGAGTGTATTTTGAGTGGAGTATGTTAATGGAGAATTTGCAATGAACACAGTGGTTTATGGGGATGTGTTGAGTCATTCAATCATAATTGAATGACTCACCATGATTGAATCTCCCTTTATATCAAACCAATCACATTTCAGTGCAGACTTACCTTGCATCTACCTCTGTTTTCGGCGTATCCATTGCTTCATTTTTGGTATTATTTAATGCTGATTCAAAATCCTGGTTGTCCCCTGCTTGGTTTGGATTCAAAGACACATTTTTTGGAAAAAGCTTAACTTCACTTTGTGAAACCTTAATACTCCTGCGTTTGGATTCTGGTGTCTCTGTCTTCCTTTCCACCTTGTAAAGACTGTCATCATCCTCCATGTCTGCTGCCCCATCCAACACACATGCCAGACCTGCTTCAGTGACCGAGTTTGAGTCCTTGACCAACTGCGTGACTGAATCAGGACAGGAAGTCTTACTCTCCCCTACTTCAGGTGAGGTCTGAAAGGTGGGGTTTTGCTTAGAGGAGGAGTTAACAGATGATGACTCTCCCGCGCGAGTCTTTGGACTTTTACCCTGAGGGCTAGTCAATGATTTATCTGATGTAGGGAATCCCTCTGGGACAGATTCTGCAGTGGGAGGCATTTTTTCCTGGGGGCTGTTCCCTCCCTCTACCTGGGGGCTCTTCCTGGATTTCCTTTTGGTTGCGTTTTTACGCCCCATGCTGTCTGTCTCGGTTTGTTCTTTATCAGATTTGGGCTTGATTTGTGAGTCTATGTGTGATGACAGTGACACTCCTTGGGCAGTGTAATGACTCTCTGTGTAATCAGCAGGCCTCACGTTTCTCCTTTTGTTCTGTTCACTTGTTGAACTGGAGCTCTTTGGTATATATAAATTTGGTGATGACTTTGCCTTTTGGAGGACATGTAGGCTTTTCAGGACTTCAGTGCGGACAATTTCCTGCCCAGCAGAGGCATCTCGGCCGCACTGAATCACACTGGTCTCCTCCAGGTAGACATGGAGCCTCCTGCCTGTCTGTGCCTGTGCTTGTCTCTTGGCCTGAGGCTGATTCTGTGCCCAGTCAGAGTCCCATACCACTCCCTGCTCAGAAGAGGACGAGAGAAGTGTCAGATGACTGGCATTCTTCTCAGGATTCCCGCTCACTAAAATACCGTTGCTGCTCTCCTCCCTCTCTTTGCCCTGCACTATTCTCTTCTTCCTGCTCCCAACAAACTCCTCCTCTCTTGGACCTCCTTCTGCTGTCTCACTGCTGCTCAAAACGAAGCCCTCTCTGTGGGCAGACTGCGTGGCGTCCTCTTCTTCACTTGGGAAAATGTCTCTAGAGAGACCCAGCGGATTGGGATTGAATCCCTTTTTCTTTTTCTCCTCCAACTGTTGTACTCTTGCCTGGTTTTTCACAGACCCCTCACTCTCTTCTTCTCCCTCTGACTTAAGAGGCTGATCGCCAGTTGGAGATTCATTTTCAGAAACAGTCTTCGGACCCTTTCCCCTCCACGGAGAGAACCAGCTCCCGATACGGCCCAAGACCCCAGTACTCGGCTGTTCCTCGGGGCTCTCAGACTAAAGTGAAACAAAGAAATACCTTTCATAAGTGTCTGTGTACACAGACAGTGATAGTAAATACACATGCATATTTCAAATGAATATGCTAGAACCTTAGATGATCTGACAGTAGTTAAAGGTGGAAGTGCAACTATTATAAGATGCCTATGAACAAAGGAAGGGAGTGCAGGCTTGGGTTCAAAGGTAAATATAAATACAAGGATTGTTTGTTCACATACATTTTTAGTATGGCCATGCGTCTCTCAGCATTGCAAAGACATGCAGGCGTGCTTATAACCTGTAAGCTTACCGTAGAAAATACCATATCATTCAGATTCTTTATGTAGGTTGTGAACATGATTTTGGTTTAGAACAAAAACTCCTAAAGAGCATAAAACAAAAACAAAATCATTCCACCAGGACAAACAATAGAAAGAGAAAAGCAGAAAATTGTCACAAAAGATATTTTGCCTTAGCAAAGTGATAGATCTGTATTTAACTTTCTTTAGCTTAGCCAATTCCTTTTGTCAGTAAATTTAAGATCAACTTACCCTTAATTAAAAATAGAAGAAAACTTTTTGCCCCACTCAAAAACGTCAACCGAATCTGAACAAACAGGCATATTTAGCTGATAAACATGTTGTTTGTTGTTCCTTCTTGCATCCAGTAAAGCATCCACAATAACACGAGTGCGGCAGACTTGACATTTGAGATACAGCCGATGATGAAGTTCTGCCCCTCCGGTGGAGCGCACGCAGACCGGTGATAAAATGATGCCTTCAAGTGCTGCTCGTAAAACTCTGACGCGAGTGCCACTATGTTAGTCAACGTTAGTCAAAGTGTTCAATCATCTCACTGCAGTTTTGGCAAAACTATCCTTGGGTTTGAATAAAAAACAGAAATGCTATCAGCAAAGCTTGTGACTATTTTACTCTCTGAGTGGAAAAACAAACATTTTAATCTTTTATTACATAGTCATCAGCCAACTTCTAAAACCAGACCACAATGTCTTGTTTACAGAGCAAACAATATGGTGTACACTGTGTCAGCTACCCTATTTTCATAACTCTGCTGTCGGCTTTGCTGTATTGGAGAGCACTAAAGAGATCTTGTGTTTGTCCTTTGTCTTCCTTAATTGAATATGGATTTGTTCTAAAGTGGAAATATGAAAGATTTAAATTTAAATTGATAATAGCAATAAAGTGACAGAGCATCTCTGGTGATGTTATGGAATAGCCTAATGCAAAAGTTATGTGACTAGTAGTGTAACAAATTACTTTCAACGAAGAGTAAATAAGTAAAGACATGCATTAATTTTTTCAAGAAAGTAACTAGTAATGTGTAACAGGCCTAAATTTATTTTTGAGTAAATACCCCAACACTGTTGATAGGCTATTTACTCAGCAGTATAGTCAGAAAGTCCTTCCATTTGACAATATCTGTTTTATTTACTGTATACAATTATTTGCCTACATTATAATGGATTTTACATGATATAATGGTGGAAACGCAAGAACTGGAATTCTACGCTACAATTTGGCACCTTAGTTATCAAATGTCACTTGGCTATCAAAGCCAAAGAGAGAGGGAGCCCAGATTCTAGTCTTTCATCATTATAACATGAGAGCAATCCAAGTTTGCAATCAAAGTTCAGAAATCTGGAAGTTGTGGTTTCATACATGAGAACGAGTTTAAGGAGAGTTTGGAGGGTAATGTTCCTCCTGAGCTTTGATCCAGATTAGACCAATTTTGTCAAATACAACAGATTGTACAAATAAGTTTAAAATTAAATGTAGAAAACATGCAGCAACTCAGGTGTAGGACTTGTAAAGTGACATTGTCGATATGTGTATGAAGCTCAAAATTCCTACATTTAGTTTTGCATCTGAAGACAGCAAAAGGGCCGTGCCCAAACAAACTTTTCCAGGGGAAATGACGCACTGGCTTTGTGGGTTTCAGAGCCTATTGAATTCAGTCTTTGGTTTTCCAAATCTGCGTGCCCCTTCTTCACTTGGCGGGCGGCTCTGCTCAGTCTTTCCATGTTGACTGTCTGAGGAATTTAACTATTTAACAACTTTTGTCGAAGCATTTGTCTTGACTTTTAAAAAAAATTAGAGTAAATAAAAAATCAAGGTCACAACGACAGAAAAGTCGAAATGTTTTTCGCTCATAGGCTTTGGCACAGTCTATGCTGTCTGTAGGTGTGGGAGTGGCTCCTATTAATCATGCAATACTGGTTTCCAAAATCACAGGCCTATAGCACCTCTCCTTGTTGGGTGTTATGTTTGACTTTACCTTAAGCCCACAGCCTTATTACTGTCATGCTGTCGTTGCGCGCATTTATTGTTGACGTGTGGAAGAAAAACCCAAAGTGGCTGCACGTGAAACATAAAAATTATAGAAAAAAATCTATTGGTTCATCTACTTTAAAAGCAAATTTACCATCTCTTGCACTCCTGGCGAAGCTCTAACAGGTTTCAGCATAAACTTTACTGCAAAAAAAAGAATAAACAGTTGCTCTGCAGGTCTGCAGCTTTTTACAGACAGTCCAGTCCTCAAACGGTTCCTCGACCGAAAGACTCCAAGCCGGAGTTCATTTCTTTGCAAGCACGTCACCAGAGAGAGAGAGAGGGGGAAGGAGAGAGAGAGGGAGCGAGATCTTACCATGATTACAGTGGTTGTCGTGCCTTCTCCCGGCTGTCTTTGGAATGAAGCAGTGAAATGCCGCTCGTGGTAGAAGCCCTCATAAGAATAAAGCCTGTCAGTGCGCCGCTGCCGCCTCTGTGGAGTAACCAGACTGAACAGGGAAGTCTGCGCTGCCTAATTAATAATTAGTGCGCTCTCAAATGAGGAAATATTCAGGCTAACTCTCCATCGCTTGATAGATGTCATAGTGAATGTTTCTTGTGAGTTGTTTTTTTTTTCCCTTGGTTGTGATGGGTTGAGGTGTATGTGGAATCTGCCCGGGCCAGGTAACACACCCCGAGGCCTTTAGCACTGTGACACAACAGGTAGTTACAGTGGTTATTTTGCAAGAAGGCTTTAAAGGACAAAACAAGTAGAAACTGTTGTTGGAAGCTTTCACGGTTATCTTTCCAAACAGACACTACAAAGTCTGTGAACTCCTCTTATTCTGTGATTTAATTAAAGCCACCATTTTGTGTTTTTGTGACTGGTCTGATTACTTTGTTTATAAGGATGATAGGTGTTATGCACTCTCTAAACTAACATCCTCATTCAGCAGGGAATAAGAATCCGCTGCAAGACTTGTGATAAGATCCCACCCTTAAAACCACAATATATTATGCCTATCTATTCACATGCAGAACACACAATGAAGACATGCAATCCACAACCACGAGTGAGTACATTCTGCATGCCTGTCCACCTCCTTCTCTGTCTTTCGCATGACTTATTAATGCACTGAAGCCGACACCTCTCATTCTCCATCCTTTAAAAAATTTACGCGTTGCCTTTCGAAGCAACACCCACGAGGAGAGAAAAACAAAATGTTTGCTTATACGGTTCCAATGTTAAGGAGCCACTTATGATGATTTTCACTATAGGGAGTGGATGTCTAGTTCAACTGGTTTGCTTAAAAAATACAAACATGTTTAAAGCAATGGTTCTCTGCACCTCTGCTGACTCCTCTAATTCTCCTGAATTGTTGAAACAAGCCCTAGAGCTTAATGCACTGACAATGCAAATGTGTGAGGGATGAGTCACACATCCTGCTTTCCTGAGCTGTTTGTAGTGTCTGCAGTCATAGTATGCATTGACCTCAAAACTATTTTGAGACATTTGTTTGACAGCATGTGCCATGAATTGTTCTGGACTATAGCATGTCATATTCATACATTTACAGACATTCTTACCTGCCAGCTGCTCACTGTCAGCACCCTCATTTGTCCCACTGAGCAATTCCACTGGAGGCGTGGATAAAACAGCTGCTTTGTTTTTGTTGAGTTGCTCATTCTGTGGATCCACCCTGATTTCCCTCACATGGCGAGGGATCTGAGTCATCGTCGAGCTGCTGGGACCAAAGTGACAGTTCTCTGAAGTCAGAGGAAGAACATTTAGGTCTTGTGCCATAGTGGGTGCAGCTCTACAATCTTTTTTAAGGTTAGACATATTTCTAAGAAACATCTGATGACTCTTCTGTTGATTTTTCACATTGTGATGTAAAGGCTTGTTTCAGCCCAGGTTTTAATAAATTATGTTTAAGATGGATGGACTTGTGCAATAAGTACGGACAAAGGTTCTGCCATAAAACAAGTGTGAACATTGATTTCTCTTTCCTTGGTGATTGGTAAGATACAAAAAAAAAAAAAAGAAGCTCTTTAGTGCAGCAATTTAAAGACACATGGACCATCATTTGAAATGAGCCTTGTGTAGCATTTTAGCACTGCATACAGTGAAATTCCTCACTTGAACTCTCATGACTTTGTTCGCCAAAAATATAATCAAATAAGCTATGACTTAAATCATTTAACCCAATTTTAATCTATGTGTCCACAGCGTCGATCAGCGGTTGCATAGCAGGTAGGATCCCTGGTTTTCGCCCTGAAGGTCCATTTTCAGCTCCTGCTTTGGTAACAGTTTAATTTCTTTCAGTTAACATTCATTCCACTGCCATATGCTCGTATACTTCCATACCATGACTTAAAGTAGACATAGTCTGTACATAAAGTTTTTGGTACTATGTTGCATAGGAGGCTGTTGTTAAATATGTCATCAGATTCTTTTGAAACAATCAGAAGGTAGCAAAAAATATTGAAAAACTGGTCTTTGCTCAAGACTTGATAAAGTTTTCTTTTGGAGTGCAATGCAAAGAGACAGGGAGAGAGGTGACTATCAGCCAGGTATATAAGATGATGTGGTGAGTCATTAGCAGAACCGATTCATCTTTGTACCTTACATCTGCGAACTCAGACCTTCATCAACACTGAAGTGCTGGAAAAGCCCACAGATTCTGACACAACACACAAAGCAGTCTCCTTGTTTCTTTATACGACCTCAGCCAACACAGATACCTCTTAAACAAGTGCGCCTGAAAAACAATTTCTTCACTCTAAATGAGATCTATTACATTTGAGTCCCATGACTGCATTTGGGTTTATTATAAAGCTAAATCCAGCCAAAGCAGGATCAGAGCTCAGTGTTACTTGAGGGCTATTGAGGAGGCATTTGTCTTCACCGTATTTCTGCCTTTTAGTGTTTATCCTTGAAACAGGTATTCAAGTGTTCTTGTAAACACTCTACAGCATTGCACTTCCCCACATTATGGCAGTAATGTGTCTGAATGCCACCAAACATGTTGTGTATCTTGTTTTCTTGCAACCGCGTATAGTTACCATTTGACTGACATCGTGTTTTTAACACCCACCAGATTTCGTAGAACTTTTGGCATCAAACAAAATGCCACTGTTTTCCCTCCTCCGCCTCTCCCTCTCCCCCCGCCGTTGCTTATCATTTGTTGAAGTGCCATTGCAATTCACCCACTGACAAACACAATGCCTTGGGGCCATTTGGGAGTAAGAGCAAATGGCAGACTTGGCATGGGATTGACATAACTCCATTGCCCCACCCTCTGGTTGTTTATGCTCACTGCACCCTCAGAGGCCAGCCCCCACAGGCAAAAGCAAAACTGGGGACAGATTTTAAGGAGCTTGATTGCTGAGGCATGTTGAATCTAGAGTTGAAGGCAAGTCATTTCTGTTTTTATACTAAAAGCATACTGCAGTTGGATAGACGGGGTGTGAATAAAATTAGAGAAAGAGATATTCACACACACTGGCGTTTGCAAAATGACTAGGAAAGGTGGAAATGTATTTTTAATTTTATCTGTAATGTGTTTTCTGCTCTGCAGGAGGCCTGTTCGCCTTCATGTCTTTGGGATTGCACAGTGGACTTAACAACCCCCTTATTTAGAAGACAAAAAAAATGTGATTTGCTGCTGTGCTGGTCTTCCTCGCCAACCTATGTAGTCTTACATCACTACAAGTTGTGAAAATGGTTTTACTGTGCACTTCTTTTGATGTGGTGCAAGCAGCTGTAGTTTAAGTACCTTTTCTGCAGTGCTCTCTTCTCAGGTCACATGTATCTCTCAGCTTGTCTGAAGGTAACATCCCCATCAAAGGAGAAAATCCAGCAGACACTTGAACACCCCGCTTGTTCGAAGATGAACCTCTGCATTCATTAATGTTTGCATTACATAACATCACACCTTCACCTCCCGTCTGCCCACACAGCTCTTTGATTGGCTGAACCCTGCTGCCCCTGATTCGGAGCCAACTGTACCCCGACTGTGCTCTTAAGTCTCAAAAGCTGTTTTTTATCCTTCGCTAATGTCAGACAAGGACCTTAAGAACACTTCTAAGTATTAATTTAGCTGTTTAAGTGACAGTTTGAGGGCACTTTTACTCACTTTCCTTAGCTTGGTGACAAAAGCATAAGTGCAGGGATATTTGTGCCGTTTGATATTCTGCACTTAAGAGGAATGAAAAAGAAATTGCTATGGCTAATTTAATACCATATTTTTGTATAATTGATCTCACTGTAGCGCTACTCGATTATAATTCATCAAACAGGAGCTAATTAATTTTGCTGTTCCTCTTGGTGGGTTTGGTATAGAGAAATAAATGAAACTGAGAAAAATGCAAAAGACAGCAGTGCAAGTGGTTCTTGGGAACAAACTAATCACATTTGCTCAGCCTGGTCCCAGTTGTACCCGCCTTTTAACGAACATGAGATATGTCAGCAGAGGGTAGGGGACTGAATGTTTGAACGTTTATTTTCCCTGGTGTTTCAGGAAAAGCATTAATGGGCTGTTTGTCAAAATGTAGAAGATCGATTTGGTGGGGTCAATGTCACGTTAATGTTGATAGACTCTCTGGTATTCCAAGCACATTTGTCCATCAGCTAAACAAACGTAGCCTGGGCATTTGCTGCTAAGTGACCATAATAGCTAAAAATGCGCCTGACATGTTTCCGAGTGATTTAATTTGTCTTGACTGTGAAGGAAATTTTTACATGAATAAGGACACAGACAAGTAGTACAAGAATTTATGTCTCATGGCTGAGCTTTCCTGTCAAATCTCATCAAGCACTAAAGATTTCATCATCTAATTGTACAGGTTGTTCCAAACTTAATTTTATCTGATCCTTTCAGAAAGTTATCATATCTTTCAATTGCATCAGCTTTCTGCTCCTGTAGAAATTGGATCACAGCAACCGTGTCCACATGTTGACACATAAATACTCAGTACTCGTAGGTGGGGCCACACCCATCTTTGAGCTCAGAGTTTATTTTGATCTCAACGATGCTTCTGTGAAACCTGTGTGATCTGTGACAAGGTTATTGGTAACAGTTGGGGTGGGCCTCAGTGGCCTCTCCCCTCTAGCTTTTTTTTTAATCTTACCTACACACCCGTGAAGCATCATGACTGCATCTTGTTTGATTAGAATGCTATCCCCCGAACAAAATCTGTCCTAGACAGGCATTTAACATCTGTCAAATACTCCAAACCACTTCTGCGGTAGTTTCACGCTACAACAGGTTTCTGCAGGAGCAATTTTTGGCAAGACACACACAGATTCACAAGGTTAAAACAGCATCTTCCAGAGCAAATAAACCGTAAGCTCGGCAGATTGGTCTGGTTCCTAGCTTAACAGTGCTCATGGTTGGAATGTCGACATGTTGGCGGGTGCCCTCTAGTGGATGGATGGATGGATGGATCAATGTCTTTACTGATCCCGAGGGGAATTTAGTTTGCCGCCTGAGCGATTACACAATACAAAAAAAAAAAGAAAGAAAATTAAATAGTTACATACAACATATAAGATACCTTTATGAGCCTAACTATGAGAAGGTATATAGTTTGAAGTTGTGTTTCTAGCCACCTGACAAATGTACACAAAGTCAAATATTTAATTTTTGCCAGAAAAATAAAATCTACCTGTTGCATTTTGAAACAGTGTTGATGAGAAAGGTGAGAGTGAAACAACCAGTGGTTTTGCAGGAATCAAAACCAAAACTAAAATCTAGATGGTAAAACTGAAGGTAACTGCAGAGATGGGTGATAATTCTCTAAGGATTTGTCACTACAAGCAACAGCTTTTAAATTATACAGCCTTTAACTAATTGTTAATGTAAAAATACTAATTAAAGCAGCGTCAAATTCGTTTCATGCTTGACGAAATTGTAAATGTGTGACTCTGTTAAGAAATGCTACACCACACCCGTGCTGCGTCTAATTCTAACACCATTTAGGCTTTATTTGTTCAGTGGGAATCATTTCTAATCTAAGAGAACTCTGTTTACAAAAGTTTTATTTACAGTATATCACATTAAGGTCTCAGGTTACATCCAGTTAAGAACAACAGGTGTGATTTTATGCTACTAATTACACGGTTAAAGTACACTTCACTTTTTCTAATAGATGACATTTCATTTTTTAAACAAATATAATTGAATTCCATGCGTTTAATCTTGGTAATAGACCAGCTTTCATTTGTGCCCTGTCAGAGAGATGGTATCCATTGTCCAGAAACAAGACCCCTAGACAGCAATAATAGCAGAATGAATTGTAGAAAGCACCTCCTCCTGGTGTCTCCACTGCCCTCTGTCCTCCTGTCATCTAGTCCAGGTACAGCTGCATCCAATACAGAGGAGCTGAAGAAAAAATGTAGCATTTATGAGCCAATTTTATCTGTAGGAAAAAACATGTCACTGATGGCATTGCAGGTAATCCTTTGTGTACTTGTCGACCTGAATGCATGCTTGCTGAGAATGCTAAAAACACTAAAAACACTCCAGCTTGGTGTACAGCAAGTGTTCCACCCTTTCAAATCACAAACAGCCTTGTGACAGGAAAGAAAAGAACACTGAAATGCCACTCTGCCAATGCCTGCGATCTCTTTGTAACCTTAGTGGATGTCTCGGTGAGCATCCTGAGAATGAGAATGGCTCTCCAGCACAGCAGATGTCTCATACAGCAGATCATCCTCTCCCAGAGTTGAACTGTGCTCCAAGTTCACAAAGTTTGGGATGTTGAAGTGGGTGAAGAAGGCACATTCTCTGTCTGTCTTACTCTCCTCTATTAGTCCCTTGAGAGGTTGGTGCCCTGCAGCTTCCTCGACATCCTCCTCCATCTCGTCCATCCCAGAGGAGCAGATCGGCTGGTTGCAGGACCCCTGCTGGGTTTGGGCTCCGGAGTGCCTACCAGCACTCTCGTCCTCTGGTTTTTGCCTCCCCTGACCCTGATGGTCCTCGTTGATGTAGAAATGGAAATATGAGCGGGACTCTCCAAGTAGTGGACGTGAGAAGGCTTTGTCATTTTCGTCCTGGTGACCATCGACGTCTACCAGACAACTCCCGGGTCTATGGTGCTTTTTAGCAGAGTCTGGGTTTCTGTAAAGAAAGAGAAAGGCATCCAGAGAGAGACAGCAGCGGGAAAAGAAATATTTGATCGGCTTTTAAAGTCCTCAATTAATCTGCAGGGCACACTTAAATTACAGATAATTTCTCATCCTGTTTTGTGTAACTGTCTGGAAATGATTATTTAAAATCAATACAGCAGCCTTTCCTGAAAAAAGACGAAGAGGACAGTATACGTAAGCCAGTAAGTTCCCCATTTCGTTCTGACTTAACCTCAGTGGTCTACACAGTTTGAAGTTATCTGGCAACTTTTCCAATCTCAGCTGCTGATCTTGACCTGAGATAGCACTGTGCTCTTGGCCTTATGAAACTCACCTCCAAGTCAAACTCTGATTTTCACAAAAGCGAGAACAACCACTTTTCATGCGAATGAACAAGCCTTACGAATGAATCTCCTGTCAGAACAGTGGAAGCCTCAGTAAAACTCATTACAGTCTTGTCTCTATATCATGAGCTTCCCCTCAAATATGAAAAGCTGCTGGGAGCTTTGAGATTAGAAGTGCAGGGGCTGAATTGCTCAAGCTCTCCTTGGTGCTGAATGGGTCCCCACAGGCCAGGACTGGAAAGTGAAGGGAAACATCAGCTATAAAACTCACTCTTGATGTGGCGCTCCTGTCTTTGTGAGCAGAGTGAGAACAAAGAACATGAATATGACGAATACGGCAAGTCCGACCCAGAAACCAATGACGATGGAGTCTGAAAAGTCAGAGAAGATACAGTGTTATCAGATGACATTGTTTTAATTATTTAATGAAACATCTCTGTGCTTTTTAAGTTTAATTTCTCTCGTGGGCCCAATGAGAGCAAACCCCTTAATTATTCAGCTAAAGTGAACATTCACCATTTCTCAAATTGTGTTAGAGTAGTTTATTTGTCTCTCTGTTTGATGATGCTCATTTCTTTGGCTCATCGTTGCTTGTTCATGTTAAAAAGTAAAACGCCTGAACAGACGCAGCGTGAATTATTGCCGGTGGATAATTTGTTTATTGAGAGACAATTGGCGCGTGTCACCCTGAGGCTAAAGCAATAAAGATAATGCAATAAGCGCACGCGCCCAGGTTGCGAGTCAGTATTAATTAAAAGCTGTAAAGATGATTAAGCTTGTTTGCTGACACACACGCGGCCACACACGCGCGTGCACTCAAAGGCACGCACAAACACATTGCGCAAAGTGTAAGGCAGCAAAGCGATGAAAGACTGTCTTCGTAATGGACACATTTGCATTCATGCTTACATCTGTGCGCTTTGAGTCCCTCAAAAGACACGGGCTCTTCGTCGTCGTAATATTCATACTGCCACACGTAGTCACTGCGACGTGCGCTGGTTTGGCTCCGGTTGTGGAAGTCGGACATTTCAAAACGATTTCACGAAACCTTGACAACAGAAAACACATTAGACCAATCCAACAAGGGCGCTGTGTGAATGGATAAATATCCACAAAGTTTACAAACCACAATCTCCAGCGAAACCCTCTCTGTGTGTCGAAAACAAGCCTGTGAATTTGAAAATTGTGTTTAAAAAATGTTATGTCCTTCGTCCAGAATTGAACACAGTGCAAAAAATGTGATAAAGAGCAGGGAAATCCATCGCTTCAGCGTAACGCAAAAACTCCATCCATCCCCATGTAAGTCCTGCAGGCGAAGCAGCAGCTTGTTGGCGAGCTGCTCAGTGCGCATCACTGTCATCCAACATCCTCCACACTAGTGGCTCACTCACTCACTCACTCACTCCTTGAGATACCACACTGCAAGACAGGTTCATCTTATTCGAGCAGCCTGATGTGGGCTTGTTTCCTGGAACACAAGATGAGGTGTTCCCACAGCAGCTGATTATTCTTGGAGAACTGAAATGTGTTATGCAGCAGGTTGGGCTTCCAGTATGCGAAATTTATTTGATAAAATGAATATTTGAAGACAGTCTGACATGTTGAGAGCAATTCAGTCTGAGGATGTATTTGCACAACAAAAGCTATAAACATCACACCTGTAATTAATGCGATGTCAGTGGTGTTCTGCAAACGTGAACAACATCATGAAAAACAGGCTAAACAAAGGAGGTTCAAGTGTCAGTGTTGCTTTTACATAAAAAACAATAATACAAAATGTTGAAATACAAGTAAAAACTGAGACAGCCAATCTGAGGGGATGCTCATTTCTGTAAACCGCCCCACATTTATTTATGATAAATTACCCATGATTGCATTTTACAATAAAATGACACGGCACTTTATCTGAGGAGAGACCGTGAACATAAAGAGTCCATTTGGGATGATTCACCAGTGTACAGACGCACAGAGTAGGAAACACTCAGGCAGCTGCATTACGGCAGTATCAAACAGTGAGACATGAAAAATATCTTTCTATATAGGCTAATCCTTGAATCAGAATTAGCTATCCATTCAGTGTGTTTTCTGCTGTTGTTCCTCCCATATTCCTTGGTAACTAGCATACAATTTTTAAGTGTTTTTTGTACAATATGTAGCCTAATACTGATATTGATACTGACTGAGTACTATTTAAAAAGGTCAACAAACAAGAACTCAATATACTTTCCTACTTTGTCTAAACAAGAAAAAAATCAAAGATGTGCACAAATGGATGTAAGCAAAACTGCCTTTCTAAAGTAACAAATAAAATAGAAACAAGAAGTAATGGAACTAAAGAATTGACAGTTTCAATGTGACAGAATACATAAATCTATAATAATAAAAAAAAAGATTGTATCTGTTTCTCAAAATATGCCTTCGCATAAATCCAGCATGCTAAAAAAACAAAGCTGTTTTATTGCAAAAGTTATCTCAACACAGTAGGATTTCACATAAATAGTGAGCCAGGGGAAGAATATTCAGACAAGCTATCAGCTACTCTAATAGAATCAAACTCTGAACAAATCTTTCAAAAAATATTCAAAAAATGTGCTGAACTGATGCTGAGTTACAACTCAAGTCTACTTAAAGCAATAAATGACCTCATCTCAGAAAAATGCCTTTGGATAAAATGACATGCTTGTAAAAACTGTCCAAGTTAATAATTATTTTGCCACTGTCCAAGTCATTTGAGGCAGCGTTAATCTAAAAATGGCCTGACCATAACCTCAAGGGGCTGTTGAATTTGTGTAAACAAAGAAAGTATGACTAATGATTTTTAAATGACTTGCACTGAGAAGAATATGAAAATGAGGACTTGTCTGCTCGAAGCAGAAAATGCTTATTAAAACTCTAAAACGCAAAAAGCCTGTTTTAAATCTTTTCATGAATCATCATTCAGGCAACTGGCTTCATTATGAGTCCTGTATTACATGAGCTCTGAAGTGCCTCTTATCAGAGCCATTTATAGCCTCCATTCACTCGCTGGTGCTCCATTTTGAATTTTCCATATTGTAAAAATTACATTCACCCAAAGAGATCACAAATGTATTGAATACATTAAAGCACTGGTGTTATTCAGACCCTTTGTTTACTTTATTGTGTTGGAATAATTGTTCAGTATTGACCTACAGTGTGAACAGTGTCCTTTTTTCTTTGCTGGTGCAGCTGGAAAGTGCCTCTTGGCAGAGCTGGTATTATTTTTGGCTTTCAACCTAGTCTCAACACAGTCCTAAATCAAAGTGTGCGTGTAGGATTTGTAAATTTCTTATTTTGGCACCACCTTGTGGTAGGATTAAAGAAGACTCAAACTCATTTGCTAGACAGGATATGTACATACTGGATGATTCTGCAAAACTTTGGATCAATAGCTTTTTTTCTTAATGTCCAATTAAAACTGTTTGAAAATGATTTTTCAAAACATCTGCAGAGGGCAGCTAGAATAATTAAGGTGGAGGGTAGAATGGCACATAAATAATAGTTAAATGTGGTGATGGTCAGCCAACTAAAACACTTGTTAAGATAAGAGAAAGTTTGTGGTTGTGTGCTTCAAATAAGCTAATCTAAACTGTTTGATTGACAGAACACAAACTGTATGAAAGCTGAATGCTCCTCATGCATCTCTGCCATGTAAATCTCTACACGCACTGCTACATAAAATGCAGTACATCACAGCTGCATGTTGACACTGGATATAAATCATGACATGTTGAATGGATATTTAAAAAAAATGCTATTTGGGGATGCTGCAGGACAGATGAGCCCAGGAAAATCCCATGTTGAAACAGAATAAATAAAGTGAAAGCAACCCACAGACTGCAACTTGACTGGGATTGTCTCTGCAAGTAGAAACTAATGTCATCAGTGTCATCTAAAAGATTCCAGTCATACATGTCTGCACATAAAAAAATAAAATTAGTAGTAGAAGTAGCAGAACTTGATTCATCCTCAAGGGGAAATAAATCGTGCAACAGTTTTAAGAAAACAATAAATAAACACAAGCTTATTTAAGGCATTATCAAGAACCTCATAAAAACATATAAGACAACATATAGCAAAGAATAAAAACACAAGATAAAGTTTCATTAAAATCAATTTAAAAAAAAAAAAGCAAAATAGCTGTGGTAATGCTAATGCAAGAGGTGGCCTTTACTTGGAGTGTGGAGACTGGGCACTGGCTCTGCCTTCTCTGAGAGTATTTATATTTTTTAAAAATATGTTTTTCTGCCTGAATTGCTCACAGCTCTGAATCAGACAGTGTGCTCATACCTCAGTAGTGTTTGCAGAGTTGGAGAGTCTTATGTTTTTTCTTCTGGTGACATCACAGCCTCTTCCCTGTCTTGCTACTGTAGCTGAAGGCAAGACTTAAGTAGACAAAGCTGTGCAATACTGCAAAAATAACATGAACCATTGTGAATTCTGCTCAGTGCTTGTTGCCCTTGAGGCTCAGACTTTATCAAAATAGAAAATAAAATGACAAATAATCACAAATTATCATGAAAGTCCCATAGTAGATATACAAGAGCTAAGAATATTAGAATATAAGCAGAAAATTTTCCATAGAATTTTTGAGTGTGCCTGATGCTCTGTGCCAGATTGCCAAACCAGTGGTGCCATTGCTCGGTGAATATTATTCCCCAGTCCCCACAGAGTTTTTAATCAGTTTTTAATCAGTGTCCCCATGAAGGTATCAAGGTCAGAGTTTGTGTGCTTTTGTGTGCATTAGTTTGAAATGTCCTCACAGAGATATTTAAGTGTGTGTGTGTTTAATTAGCCAATCAACATACATGACACCATAATATTGGATCTAACTCACAGAGACAGAGGAATCACCCTGATCACACACCTCGAACAAGTAGGTATTTCAGCAGAACCATGAATCGCATTAATGAAACGACCACACGTATAGTGCCACGAGGACTTGCTGAATAAAGTTATATAACTTTTGTGTGGATAACTTTACAAATCTGGCAGCCTGAGTGAGAGAGACAAAGTGGTCCCACCTGCCACTTATCCAGAAATTTCAAGCATCAGTTATAATGGCTGCTTATTGGGAGAAATTAGTGAACTGTTGTCACACAGAGCCTCACTGAGCTTAAAATTTAAATCTGACTGCTTCCAAACCTATTTCACAGGAACCATCACAAAACTTCCTACTGTTTTCTGATGTTTTATGTGTGGTTTGGCCAAAGTTGTGGGATTAACTGGGAGTTGTTTCTGAGATTTTTAAATTACATTTCACTGCTTCTCCACTCAAGCTATGACATCACCCAGTCTAGCCTGCTGAAGATTCCTCAATTCACCCTCAAACACACCCATTATAAAATCTGGAGAGGAACAAAAATGGCATAAAACTAAAACTGTAATATCTCAAAAACAGTAAAAGATGTCAAAAACATGTGAATACAAGATAAATAGTTCAAAGTCTTCTGTCTTGTTTAAAGTTTGAATGAAGTCTGTGGCTGAAACTATGTGGAAGCAGTACAAATTCAAAAAGGGGTGCGTTTGATCATTTTTTGAAAAGTTTTTCTATGATTTCCCATTCATTCTTATGGGAATTTATTATTATTTTTCTGATTTTTGCAAACACTGTTTTACAAATCTTTATCAAAAGTCATAGCACACCATATTCCATAATTCCACATGTTTTGATATATGTTTTATGTATGGGTGCTCAAAGCTGCTGCGTGAATTATGTGCAAATTTGTTGGAAAAGGAATGACAAATGTGTTCCTGTATGCGCTTTGCACATCAGGCATACAAATAATTTACTCATTTGCACTCATTTAGCGACAGATGGAAGAGATGGAGAGGCTGTATCAAAGCTTGCTGTCTATTGGATTAAGAATCAGATTCACCTGCAGATCGATAACACATTTTTTTTTAATGAAAGCAACCAGGACCTTAACACTGTCCTACTGGGTTTTGCTTTGGCTTGTTTTTCTTCATGCTGTTGCTTTGTTCTTCACTCAGCGTGGTCGGGGGGAGATAGTGCTGTGCTCTTTGGCTTTGATCAAAAGAAATGTGTCCAGTGGAAGCTGGCAGCTAAATGGTCAAAGTGCTTGTCAGTGAGGAGTGAAAACTCTTTGTAGCACAAACAAAAACTGATATATGTCAGATGCAATAAAAATACAAAATGTAGATGATCTCTGTCTGTGTTGTCTGTGCCGTGAACCTCTCCTGCATTTAGTTACTGCAAAGTTTGAAAGCACTGAAATGACCATTAACTAGTAAGGTTTAATCAAGGAGACGTACTCCTGTAACGCACAAGTCAGAAGTGTATCTACTGTGACTTTAATGCATGCTGTTATAAAGACAAGATTTTGTTTTTGTAACTGATTGAAGGGAAGCTATTTTTTGTATTAATTTTGTGTATTGAAGAAACTAATCATGCAGATTAATTCCCATTAAACAACTGATTGTTTGGTTTGTGAAAATTATCACAGTGGTGAGGAAGGAAACAAGGAAAATCAGTTGAGGCAATCACTGATTGTGTTTGCCTGCCATTTGGTGCCCAGCAGGTAGTGTACAATATGCTGAATAAAAACAATAAAATTATGGGCAAGCGGCAACTAAAGGGCCTTCGGAAAAATCCGACAGCCCAAAACCCGAGGTTACGACCCGACCCGGCTTGGGTCTCAGGTCCATTTCCAAGAAGTGACCTCGGGGCCGGTTCTGAACCGGGAGAGTTTGTCTCGGGGCTCGGGTCTCTGAGTGAAACGCTGGGTTGTGTTAGTACCCGAGAAGACCACAGCTGTCAATCACCCCCGCCCTCCCCTTTTCCCCCTTCCGTCCAATGAGGCTGCAAGTGCGAGCTGCCTGCGTGACTTGCGTCACATGGTTTTAGCCAACACAACAAGCATGGAGCTTGAAAGTTAAAATAAATACATTTGACTGTTGTTCCAAGATGATGGATAATTTGTTT
>JAQLOL010000010.1:16511256-16534240 GCA_029783665.1 Naso thynnoides | reverse complement strand
ACATAAAGGGCTCTGGCTATGCTGTCCTACTTCTACTATATTGTGACAAAAAAGAAGGAAAAAAAAGCCAGCAGCAGAGTACAGACTGTCCAATTAGCTCTGGAGCAAAGAGAGGGAGAGAGGCAGGCATCTGTGTGGACCTTATTAGTGCCAAGCTCTGAGTGCTGGTCCCTGGAGAGTAACGCTGGGATGTGAATGGAGCTGGTGGTCAGGAATTAAATGCTGGTCATGCAGTTCACCTTTAAAAACAGACAGGCCAACTGTGTTTTAACAAGTAATAGGGCTGCTTGGAAATGTGGCACCCGGCAGCTCTGAGTGAAGTCAGAGGAGACAAACACAAAGAAGAGTAAGAGGCCGTGGAGCTTGCTGTGTCCCCAGTCACTTGCTTCCATATTAGTTTTTTTTGGCAGATTTTTATTACACCAATCGATTTCAATTCAATTCAATCCCAGCATAAAGCCCCACGCTGCCCCCTACTGGTGTACTGGATGGAAACCACTTCATTTAATTAAAAGACATGGGACTAATTAAATCAGTGTGTGACAGAAGGTCCTCTTCTTGACAAGCAGACACGTTTAAATGTTGCATAACATATAATATGATAATGTTTTCATACGGGAGTGCGCAGCCATTAGCGCATCTACTGCTGCTGCACACACAAATGGTTGACGCGTGTCGGCCCCTCCTCACTGCGCACGAGCCTTCTTCCATCATCTGACTCAGTGGGCAGTGACAGCAGGGCACGTGTTTCTTCACACCTTGCACGCAAATGGCTAAACAGACGGAGATGCCGAAAGGTGAAAGGGTTGAAGAGTTCAGCGTTGTCACCTTTTTATCAGAGTTTACCAAACCGGACTGATTAGCCTAATTGATTTTAAATTCACACTTAGGAATAAATGCGACTTTATTATTATCGAACAGAAAAAAGTGTGCCTCAACATCACGTGAACCCTCAAAATTAAGCCTACAACATCTTAAAAGTACGCATCTTTTGAAGCACTGCACTTTCTGAGTAGTCCACAATTTTGAGATGCTTGCAGCCTACATGAGTATTTTCACTTTGTGCTACTTAACTTCTACTCCACATTCAAAGACAAATAGCCTACTACTACTGTACTTTTTACTCCACTACATTTATTTGATAACTTTAGTTAGCCTACTAATTGCTTTGTCAATAAAGATGATTTAACAAAATGATGACTAGCATTAATGATCAACAAAAAAACCCCATAGATTTTCAGGTGGAAACTCATGAGCTGCAGATAAAGTAGGTAAGTAGCTGAAACTAGTTCCACTTTTACCAACAACACTGAAGTGGTGTACACATTGATGCATTAATATCATAATCCAATGACTCACAGGCCTATAGGCTATTCTAAAATGGTACGTTCTGCATAGTAATTACTTTTACCTTTTGTACTTTTCATTACATTTTGATGCCAATATTTCTGTACTTTCACTGAAGTTAAAATTTGAATGCAGTACTTTTACTTGTAACAGAGCATTTCTGCAGTGTGGTAGGCCTATTGCTGCTTTTACTTAATTATCAAAGGACCTCTTACATCTCTGACTACAAAGTGGATGCGGACAGCAGACAGCCTCTCCCCCAGAATGTTTAACATTTGATGAAATCATTAAAGCCTTTAGTCGCTCCAAGGAATATGTTTCAGGCCAGTGTTTCACGAGATGCTTTATACTGTCAAAATGTTCAAACTCGAGAACAAAATCTTCAGAATTAAGAAAGAAAGTGACCATATGGTCGGAGTTTGCTAAAGTGTGACTTCTCACCTTAACACCGTGGCGCATGGAGACACTTGGGTACGCGTCAAAGACCAATTTGGCACCGACTGCGAGGGTCCTGATAAATAGAGGGTTCCTGCCGTCAGTCACACATCCTATTTGGACTTTACGCAGGACTGACCACCACAAGGAACCATGGAGACTGTCGCTACCAACAGTGGATTACCTTCTGTTTTAAATGGTGAAAATGTTACTCAGCAGTCGGTTCGTTTCTGGAGACCGTGGACTGATATTGGAGGCAAAAATGCTGCACACACGGTGAGTTCAGAGGACTTCAAATCATGGACTTTTGACTTTGAAACGTGCGATGCTTGAGGGATAAAAAAAGTCTGACAAGTTTGCTTTGTTTTTACTTCAAGGCTCTTTCTGTTCATGGCGACCTTTGTGCTGCAAAATACCCCAAAACTCCTCATTTCGTTCATCCCGTGAAGTAAGTACAGTTTTGTTTATGAAATGTTTTCTAATTTTTGTTTGTTTTTTGTTTGTTACTCTCTCTTAATAACTTTTGTTCTCCTTTTAAAAAAAAGATTGTTCTGGCCAAAGTCCAGATGTTTCGATTATCTGTACCAGGACGCAGAGATGCTCCTGCGCAACTATCCGGTCCAAGCGGCCATCTGCATTTACACAGACTCCAGCAGTGAGGACGACAGCGATGATGAAGAGGAGGAGGCAGTGGAGAAAGAGCTGAATTAATCGAGGCTCTCTGAAGCTTTCGAGGACGAGTTGTTGCATAATTTTATAATATATTTTTCTTAACTTATTCACTGTACATATTTGTAAATAGACCCTTTTCATTCTGTAGCTGCGAAACAAGAATGTAAAGGCTTAAGTTATTCCTTTAACATTTCTACCTCTTTTGTACTTTGCTAAAAATGGTAATAAAACACTTTAAATGACTGTCGTTGTCTGGGGCTTCATTATTTAGGCACGTGGAAATTATGGGGCTCCGTTTTATTTGCTTTTTCATTTAAGCATCTCTAGAAAGGAGTATCAGTGCTATTTTGTTACAATTACATTATACATTTACTTTATATTAGAAGTCGGAGCAGAAACTTTCTTCAAACTTTTCATTCAGTTTAACTGATACCACATCCATCCGCCTACTTGTTACCAAACAGCCCCTTTCCCACGTGCAAGGTGGTAAACGAGCCATTTCCTGCGCCAGAAGTGCGGAAGCTGCGTGACATGTGGAGGGTGTCAACCATGACAGCCTGGAGAGCATGAAGAGCTGCACTCAGGGGAAATGTTTGTAGACGTTCAATGGAATGAACTGCGAATGCAAACAAATAAAAAAACAAAAACACTGTATGGTATTTGGGATTAAAATTCTCTTTATCAATAGTGAATTTGGCATCCAAAGATTTATGCCATAGGCCTACTTAAAAACAACAACAACAACAACAGTACTGTCTTTTTGCCACTCACAGCACAGAGTGAATGGATTAACAATACACCAACTTTCACAAATCTAACAATACCACAAAAATAAGTGCAACATTCCATGAGGCAAGACAGTTTATGAATGTAATAGAATCAAATATTAAACATATTAAAGGACTATGGGCAGAAATGAGGTGTTGAGCCTCTACTGACCTCTTGAGCCTCCTTCAGTGTGTCCGTCCCCAGCAAGCGCTAAATTCACATAACAGACATTTTCTCATCTGGAGAGCCTGTCAACCACGAGAACTACACGTTTCTAGTTGTTTTTGTAACTAAATAAAAACTAAACTAAATAAGTAAACACAAATCTATTTGAAAATGCTCAGTATATGGACAAGGAAATCTAAAAATTAGATTTCTAAAACACAGACCCTCAGGATTAGGTTGCAATGCATTCTCAAAGTATTTCAGCTGAAGCTGTGCATATTAAAGAAAGTTTGGAGAACACATTTGCAAACCAAATACAAGACTGAACAAGGGAAGAGGGCATCTGGGACTCTAAAACATTAATTACTAAAAAAAAAACTTCCTGCCAAATTGCTATACACTGCTGTGGTATAATTAGAACTTAAAGCGATATTTCACCATAAAACTATTTTTTGTTTATTAGTTTCTCACCCTTAGATGTCTTGAAGTGAATTTTTTTTTCCTTTCTGCCTTATTCCATGGTTAACAGATGTTTTTTTCAAAAATGTTAGCTACTCACTTGAGCTGCTTTTGCTGGAAGCCTATGGAGATACAGTTTAGAAACATCAAATCATGTAAAAATGTCCATCCAAGAATCTTAAACGCTTTGTGTTGTATAATCCAAGTCTTTTTGATCATGTCATAGGCTCAATAATTCCAACACACGTTTATTTTGGCTAAAAAGTGACTATATCCAACACATTTGTAATGCTTGGCCGGGCATGCGACAGGGAGCCTTGTACCGGATATGTTGAATTTAGTTGCTTTTTTTCACCTCCTAAAGCAGAAAATAACAGTGTTTTAGGAGTAATGAGCAAATGACATGATATAGAAAACTTGGATTATACCACACAAAACTTTTAAGATTTTTGGATGGATGTTTTTAGATGGTTTTGATGTTTTGAAACTCTATCTCCTTAGGCTGCCAGCAAAAGCAGCTAAAGTTGGTGGCTCGCATTTGTGAAAAAATCTGTTTACCGTGGAATAATGCTGGAAGGAGAAAAAAAAATCTCAAATTCAAGACATCTAAGAGTGATTAACTGATACACTGAAAAATGACTTTATGGTGAAATGTTGCTTTAAGTAGACAGGAAGTTGAAGGCATGCAGAAGGGAAACATTTGTATATTTTGACATAATAGCAGCAGCTTTAGCATAACATACTGATGCACAGCTGGATTTAAAAAAGCTATGACCAGTTCAATTAGAAAGGGCATCATGACTCAAGTAAACTGCAGGTGAGGATGATGCTGTCAATCCAACATCATTTAATATTATGTGAGAGTTAATTGCACCCAAAACCTGTATGCAAAGACTTACCATCCCGTATTCAGTCTGTGCTTGGATAAAGTAAATGGACATGCTCTGCAGGCTTTCGTTTCCTGTAAATCCTTGCACACATGGTCCATTTCTGACCTCATGACTTGAACTCTTCAACCCATGCCGGTGCCAACTTTTCTGTGAGAACCCTTGGGATCGTTTTCATGTGTTTGCAAGGTGCAAAGTTTGCACACCCTCTGAATGTGAAACATGGTGGCTTCTGAGTGCACTGGGGTTGCTTCACTGCTACTAAATGAGTGACATCCACTGAACAGAACGTAAAATAAATATATGGACATTCATCATGAATTATAAAACTGAATTTCTTTTGCATTGATACAAAGGCTTCAAAGAGTAAAGCTAATGAATTTAGCCAGAATAAAGTCTGTGGAGGTGTAAAATAACAACAAATGTTGCCCTCAACATTGATATATCAGTTAATATTAGTATGCAGGTCTGATATGGCGAGATGTGATGGCGCAATGATGCTCTGATAACTTCTTCAACTCAGTCTGATTGAGGCTTTCCCAGGGTCGGGTGTGAGAGCTGCTGGCTGCAGGAGTGTCACTTTCGTGGGTGTGAAACCTGCGCACCTCCACAGTTACATATAAAACTGGGGCTGATGCCCTCTCTGAATTTATAACCTTTACTGCACACTTTAGTTCAGCTGAATCACATATTTCTCAGTGGCTTTATTTATTCATATATACATAAATGACTGTGTTCTGTGTTAGCTTGAGTTAGAAGTTACACACTAAAGAAAATGATAAAGTCAGAGGACCATATAGCTATACTAGGAATTTTCAGGCATAGAATGTGTTACTGTGCAAGTTTGAAATAAAATGTTACAGATGATAAAGTTATATTTCCACGCAAAACTATTCTTTGTATGTCAGTTACTCACCCTTAGTATCTTGAATTGAAGATTTTTTTTTTTTTTTTTGCTTCCAGCGGTATTCCATGGTGAACAAATATGTATCAAAAAATGTGAGTCACTCACTTTAGCTGCTTTTGGTGGCAGGCTATGGAGATACAGTTTCAAAACATCAAAACCATCTAAATGTGGTATAATCAAAGTCTTCTTTTATCGTGTCATAGGCTCAGTACTTAACAAAACACTGTTATTCCGGCTAAAAAGCGGCTAAATCCAACAACAAGGCTCCCTTTCGCGTGCCTGGCCAAGCACATGCATCAGAAGTTCTAGACGTTTTTAAATGACAGTGTTTTAGAAGTATTTATCCAATGACACAATAAAGAAGACTTAGATTATACCAAATCAGGTTTTGAGATTTCTGGATGGATGTTTTCAGATGGTTTTGATGTTTTGAAACCCTATCTCCATAGGCTGCCAGCAAAAGCAGCTGAAGTGAGTGGCTCACATTTTTGGGGGGAAAAAAAACAAAACAAAAGCTTTTACTGTGAAATAACTCAGGAAGTAAAAATGCATTTTCTTCAGTTCAAGACATCTAAGGGTGAGTAATCGATACACAAAAAATAGTTTCACAGTGCAGTATTGCAACTTATTTTGGTTTTGACCTTTCAGAACCAGCTTTTAATGCAATGTGTTTATGTGTGCACATAAAAGGAACTGACAAACTAGATTAGCTCTGGTTCTTGAACTGGCCCCTTTCAGGATTCATGGAAGCTTGGTGGCATCCAGGGAACCATCCTGTGTTTACACCAGCTTGATGTGGAGCCATCATAATCAAGGATGTGTCATCAGTGCAGGGTGATACACAATGTACAATACAAGAAAACAGCAGTAGCAAGATGGTGGGTCGCACTGAAACCTGCAACATTTTGTTTGCTGTTATGAGGATATTTGTTTTTAGCTAAAAATCAAACAATTTCTCACCTGAGTTCCTCATTGTGTCTCCTCCATTATCCCCATAGTGTATGACACAGCCACTATGATTTTAATTTAAAACCCTCAACTGTATTTTTCGGTTACTTCTAGAAACAACTCTCTATCTGAACCAATTTATTTCTGATCAAAATGCTCCAAGCATTTTAAAATTATTTTCAGTGTTGTTGGAAAAGGGGTCAGAGTTCTACAAAAGCAGAGATAAAACTGAAAACAAGCAAGTTATCAACAAAGCTGAATAAAGACAAGTTAACAGAAATATAGAGCTATTAAAGGCAACAGTGAATGCAAGTAGGTGGAAAAATAGACGTAGGCCTATGTGTGAATAAATGCCAAAAGCAACAATAAACAGGAAAATTTAACATCTATAGATGCCTAAAAGTCAAGTGTTACTATAAATTGTAAACAATACGAATAGTGCATTAAAATATTTGTTGAATGAATTGCTACATTTAGTGGATGGTTATTACAATTATGGCTGACGTGTGCCTGTGAAGAAACTTAGTAGGATGTCTTTGCATGCTGTCCGACCCAACACAACTTTGTGAACTTTGGTGAACTTTGCACAGTTTCAACTGTTGAGACACGTGTTGCCCTTTTCCCAGGAGCTGGTGCCAATCTGAGAGTGAGGAATACTCACCTGAGGTGGGAAACTCTGTTCGGTCCCACGTTTGACCTCCGTGACCACATGTGTCGCAACTAACTGCCATGGACCTTCTTATTCTTCCAAACAATCTTACACTTGCATGTAGTATCAGTCATAGATAGTTTTTTTAAAAATTAAAATATAGAGTCCCTATCAGTTTGTTTTCTGAAGATCCTTTTTTGTAGATGAGAATTGCCTCTTATAAGTCATTATATTTTTTGGCAGTTGTCCTTAGTGAGGTCTTCATTTTATGCTACCCTGAATCGAGTGTGAATTATTTTGCACCCGTTGTATCAATGTTGCTTTTTTCATTTCCATTTTTTCATAACAAGAATTCATTTGTAGAGTGTGCCTGCTGGCTCTGTGAACTTTGACTGAGCGTGTGGTGTGATCACAGACACCAGCAGAGGTGACAAAGTGTGACTGAACCGAGCTGAGACTGAACTGAATGCGCCTGCTTCCCACAGTCACACCTCCGCTTGTCGCTGGGGAACAGAGGGCTTGTTGTCACAAGTTGCACCTAGTCATAAAATCTTTTGGTCGAGAGTTGACTATTTATGGCTGGTTACACAATCGTGTTGTGTTTTTACAAGGCAGTTCAATACAAAAGCCAATAGGGGGCGGTGTGCTCCTGCTTGTCTGTGAGTTTGTGCTGAAAAAGAGCCTGGAGACAGGAAGTGCTGCTTTGGTGTGGAGTTGAAAAACATGATGTGAATTACCTTCCCTCTTTTCTAGTGCTGACACAGGAGATAAATAATTGATTTTCAATGTGCTAATGGAAAATGATGAAACAGTAAGTAATGCATTTCTCCATGTTTAACTTCAGTGATGTTTGAGGATGGTTTTATGCAAAGGAGTTATTTTTTACACTGACATATCAGAGCAGATCGAAGTAGCACTGGCACATTAAATGCAGTGTCAGGGTGTTACTGGGTAGTACTAGTTGGTCTAACAATACACAACTTGTTTGGTGTGTTTAAACTGTGTTCACTTGTGTCACCAAACCAACAGCACCTCAGCAGTCAGCTGTCTAGTGTAAAAACCAGTTAATATGTGTTCATGGCAAAAACATCACAACTTAAGCTGTCTTCTTCTTCACATCAAAAAAATGTAGAATCCTACCACAGCCCACATCAACTTCTTTACAGCTATACTGAGTAATGAGTGCATCTGTCCAATAGATGGAGCAAAAGAGCCAAAAGTGAGATTTTAACTGACTGTGGGTCTAGTGTTGTAACTTTGCAGTACTTCCACCAGAGGGCAGTGTTGTACTTGTACAAAAACAGCCATTTTCAGTTATATGGAGTAAATAATTCAAATTCCACACATATAAAAGATAAGAGAATCAGTTGTATTTTGATCTATAATTGTGACTTTGGAGCTTGTAAATGCTTCAAATATTTTTAAATTGACTAGAATGACTCTGAATTAGGATTGACTCAAAGTCCAGCCTTATAAAAATCACATAGGACAAATGAAATAAAAGCAATAATTTTTTTTAAAAACAGAAACGTAGCATGAATTTGATTCCTTTTTTAAAAATAAATTTATTGAAAAAATTGGAGTATTAGTAAACAAAACATTTTCAGTTTAGTTTATTATGCTATTTTCATTTTATTTTATATTTTATTCCTGAAATTTATAGTTTTACATTTATATTATTAGTTTATGTTACAGTTTTTCCTTTTTTCTTGTAGTGTATTAGGCTTGTAAGGTTTTCAATCACTTTTATAACTCTGTCCATAAAGTAGCACCTGCGACCTTGAGAATAAGATGTACAAAAAAAAAAAAAAAAAAAGGCGATTAAGCAGCAACAAGTATGAGCAGCAGCCCTGCGGTAATGGGAAGACGACATGAAGCATAAATCTGTCAATAACGTTAACGCCCTCATACGTATTTCACTGTTTAGCCAGAGAAACCACAGAGTTGCCCCGGTTCCTCTCAGCACATAAACATTCTCGCTCACACTGCTGTCTAAGAGATATAGCTGTTGTGCTTTTCTCCACCTTGTTATCTCACCCTCCACTTAAATAGTTAGTTTGGTCTCCTCTCTCTGAGATGTGTGCAGTGGAGATAATTACAATTTCAGCAACGTTTGCCAGGTGATTACCTCATAATCCCCTATTTCATTTGATAAGTCACGCATTGATTTAACTCAGAGTTGGACCTAATGGAGTATCTTTTCCACCGCCACAGTGATTTGTATGCTGGGGCGAAAGGACAACGGCGGATTGGAGGCAGAAAAACAGCCACTCGCTGTTTGTGTTCACTCCGTCACCAGTTAAAGATGAGCCACGAGAAGGCAGGTTTAATCAGAGAATCCAGAATGTGAGCAGTAAATCACTGCAATGGTTCTTACAGTAATGTGTGGTGGTGGTTAAAACAGTCTGTCTCACATGAAAGCTCCCTGTTTCTTTCTAAATTTTCTTGCAGGCAGGGAGGGGGATGGAGTGATGAAAACGGTGGATGAGTGTGAGAAGAGTTAAGGGAAGAGCGACCTGCTTGGTATTCACCTGTCTCTCTGGATCAATAAAGGTAATTTGGGCTGATTCCTCCCTGTAGGCCTCTTAGCAGACAGACAGGGAGAGGGGTCAGCCACTGCTGAGCTGCAGGGAGCTGGAATAACTTAGGCCCTGTTTAGACGAGAGCAGCCCTACCAAAAATGGAAAAGTCTGTCCTTTGCGTTTTCAATAAAAATCTGCATTTACATTAACAGCCGAAAGTGCTGTAGTATGCATGTCAGGCTGGTAGTTGGTGGTGTAACTTCGTAATGACATACCATAGGAGCTGCTGAATTTGTTTACTTCCTGTTGCTGCTAAGCCCTAACCAGAGCCACAAAAGAAATTCAGCTGTAGTTTGACCTCTAAAGTTATTCTACCAACACTCGAATTTGCCTCAATAGACTGTCGTCATTTTCAACTTGCTTTGGGTGCACTGTGGAGTGTTTAACTGGAGTTTGGTCATGGCTTTTGCAGAATGCATTGACTTGCACTAGCATTAGCTTGGTTACTGCTTCCACTGCCACTGGCTTTCCGTTTTGCCAGTTTAGACAATCGGAAAGAAGGTTGCGTTTTTAAAAGAATACACTCTGGAAACCATTTTCTAAAGTGTGTTATTTCAGGGACACCAGCACGCCGTTATCGTGGAAAAGAAAGGCCAAACTGCAACAAAAGTTTACCATTTGATTTAAAAGCTTGCACCGTGTAAATGGACTCTTAGAAACACATTCAGCAAATTACTACCCCTGTTTGATAATCTCTCATTCAGCTATTCCTCTGCCTTGCCATGAGCTACAATGTGATGCAGATTCCTTACACAGATGTGACTGAAAGTAAGAAACATGTAGATACCAATGTTTGCTGGCTACCTTTTCCCAGCCTTCACTGAGCTGACAAAAGAGAAGTAAACCAAAAGTTTCGTCATGACTATCGGTTTTCACGTCTCTGGCTTTTGCTGCGATGGCTACCAGGCGGTTCAAAGAGGGGTCATGATACCCATGAGGAGGACGGTTCTGGAAGTGGGAGCTGGGCGTTCAGATTCGCAGGTCAAGCCTCATAAATTACCATGGAAGCAGGAGTGTCAGGTTGAATGAGAAATAACTCTTGCAAAACACACACATACGCATTCGGCGACCCTGATGCAAAAGCATAGCATAAGATGTGGTTTTCCTTTTGACGCTTTTGAATTGAAGTAAATCTCATTTGTTCCCATTCTGCTGCTGTTATACTCACTGGTAGTTTTCCTTGCTTTTTTAAAATTCCCTTTCCCAACTCGGGCCCTCCGGTCTCTTGGGTCTGCAGTGGGTCTCATCAGTTGGTTATAGGCATGGAGGATGCCGTCCGTCATGTGGGGTCACCAGTCTGAGAGGAATGCTCCTTGTCAGGGATGTCAGGGGTGGAAGAGGGTCCCAAGGGAGACAAAACCCACAAAGACTGAACCCATCTCTGGCCAGTCACTGCTGCTTAAGTTGTGTGTTCCATCAAAGTACACAGGTGGGCACCCCACCTGCATGTATGCAAGCTTGCTGTATTTTCTCTGTTGCTTATATTTATGTGCAAGCTTGCTTGCGACCTCATTTATGTACATGTTCTCTGTTTTCACACTGCCTCATGAAAAGGTATAATGTTAACTGCAAACCGAACAAAAATATCTCTATTGTATGTGGGAGAACAGAGGAGAAAAAAGTTATTGGCATAGACTTTGGTGAAGCAGGTCTCTTTGCAGTTTTCTGGAGGCCACATGTTAATCCAAAGTTTAGTTCCCTTGAAAGTAATTAACTGTGGTAATTATGGCAGCTTGGAGGAAGTGCAGCCTTTAATTTATGGCATCAGACACGAAAGTGAAAGAAAGTGTCAGCAGGAAAAGGCAGAAAACCAGAAAGCTTATGATACTCTTGACATTAAGAACATTTTTTAACGTTACATTATAAAAATTGCTTTTAAGAGATATCTAGTGGTTAAGGTGCAGATTGCACTCGACTGCAAATCCCTCCTCTCAAATACTCCCTCGAACCTTGCAAAAAAGAATCTACAGTAGCGAAACTAATACCAAACTTTAAACCTTTTTAGAACCAGTGTTTGATTTGTCCATTCTGGGCTTCTGTAGAAACATGGCAGACTCTGTGGAGGAGGACCTGCTACCTCTGAAGATATAAAAGGCTCGTTCAAAGATAATATAAACACAACTATTCGTATTTTTTTAAAGAGACTATGCACCAATATATACACAATTTACATTTAATATTCTGCCTATTAGGGTTCTAATACTTTTGGTGAACCAGTACCCCTAAAGTCATTCATTTGATGGCTTTGCTTCCATTTTATACATCACCCAACATGTGAAAAACACCATGTGCTTTACAATACTATTCTTAAATATTATACATGCATTTTATTATATGCATTTGTCTTTATCAGAAACCAACAGAGACATTCTTTTAAACATTCTTGTGGCATCTTAGTACACACCGTCAAATACACCATGCTCGATTTCACCACACAGTCTGTACTGTATGTGTTGTAGCTGCTGCACTAGAGGACCAGTTGCATTAAACCAGTTTCATAAAACACTTGTGGTAATCGGCTGCAAGCAAAGATAGAGTGCCGGTATCATTTGAGCGGAGAAATTTTGATACTACTTGGTACTGATTTATTTTGGTTGATTTTTGAAGATAAACTCCCAGCCATAGATATGGACTATAAAGTGATAAAACCATCATGTATTTTATGGAACTATGTGTTTTTAAGCAATGATAGCTATAGTTTGTGAGAGTTAACGTCAATTTTTTTGTTTCCCCATCTTTGGATCCAGATTCATGCAAAAGCAAAGCTCAATACACTATTTTCAGTGTCGTTTTGAACATCTTTCAAGCATAATAAAGCATGCAGCAATAGACAAATTAAATTAGCAGGCGGAGTGGCAATATAAAACAATTTTTGGGACTTTTAAAATAGTCTTAAAATACCATTTACGTGATGAAAGAAACTGGTGTGCTTTTACAACCCTCAAATCTTTTACTGAAGCATATCTCTGCAAAAAGAATCCTGCTAAAACATCAAGTGTCTTGGAGAAATTTGATTTATGGTCTACTTTTGCTTTTCACATCCCACTATCAAACTTCAATTATCTTTCAACATCATTAATTGTTTCTTGAGGAAGCACATATTGATAGTCCAACATGTGCAGAGCTGTGTGAGGCCGACTTAGCTGACAAGTCATTTCCATTCTAGTACCCTGACCTAATCACCATATCTTATTATCATTCACACGAAAACACTAATTACAAAGGCAGGGTGAACCTGATTTATGCTAATAGAAACGTGAATATGCGACGGATGCATTAATCTAGAGTATAGGACCCTGCGCTGGTGTTAACTGTGATTAGCATGTGATTACCATAGCATGGGTTATATCTACTGGAAGCCCTGAGACTGATGGGCTCGTGAAAATCTCTCCACTCACTGGCAGGGAATGAGACTGTGACTCTTCACGGCATGAGGAAATAATGTTAATAATGCGACATGAACAATTTTGATTGTTTTCCTCTAAACAAAAATATCTGATTAGCAGCTAGTCAAGACTGTAGCAGCTGAAACATGAGCGCCTTAGAGCTTCTTGTTGTATGTGCTTTAGAGGATTAGGAGAGAAAAACTACAAGAGTTAGTGTACAAAAGAAGTTCAAAAAAGTTTTCACAAATAATTTGTGGATTTTATTTTGAAACATTTTGAGACATCTGTTTCTGCCTTCACCACGATAAAGGGAAGTGATAATAATCTTGTTTAGGGTTTTTCTCAGAGCATTAAAAAACGACTTCAGTTTAACTGAAGTTTCACTGAAGTTGATCTAAAGGACTGTCATGGCTTTTTTTTCTGGGTCTTTTTTTTGGGTGGAAATAGTTCTCATTAAAACTGTATTCATCTTAATACATCATCACACTAAACTCAAAAGTTTCTGCATGGCAAGGCACCATAAGAGGTATTTTGGGTGAATTTTTCCGAAAGGCTGGCAGTGATTAAGGTTTTTTGTTACTGACAACAACGCCAAGAGAACAGCTAAATTACCCAAAAAATATTTAAAAATCGGTAGTCTGTTTCTCAATATTTTTTGACTTCCTTCCTTTTTCATTCAGCTCATAAACCGTTCATTCCCTTCAAGACATAAAACTTAACCTTGTGTAAAAAGCTAAGTAGTTTCCCTTAAAACAAGCCCTGTAATTTCAAGCAAATGTTGCTCAAATAGGAGTGAGTGGTGAAATTCTATTATTTTCAGCTGTGGATTAATGCACATTTAGTGCTCTATTGAATATCTGTGGCAGCAGGACAATTTATGTCAGAGATGAAGTTTTATCAGGATTCCTAACACTGCCTTAACTTTGAAATCAATTCATTGTTGCTTCTAGTCTTTTCTTGGAGTTTCATGTATATATATATATATATATATATATATATATATGTATATATATATATAGCATATCTTTATAGCATATCGCATACTTCATTAATACATGTCATCCTACAGTATCTTAAGAGTCATTCCCAAAGCCCATCATCCAGAAACCAGACATTTGAATGTGTTTAATGTAACACTCTCTTTAGAATGCAGGTGTCCCCCAGTGGCAGTCCCCTGCACCATCTGTTCCTCTGGCCGGACCACCTCCAAGCAGCTTCCATCGGACAGGAGGATGCGTTTGTTTTGGGAGACACAAGAGCACAAAGAGAGGGGGCCCATCCTTCTATCCCCACTTTGATCCCCTCTTTTGAGAGGACCCAGGCGTGGCCCACTCTGGGTGTCCCCCCGGCTTGTGCCTGCCTGGATGGCTGGTCTGGACGGTCGAGACTGGGGGGCTGCAGCGAGCCTGGTGCTTTTTGCACATGACACTCCAGCAGAATGAGCCTATTGACGAGGCAACAGATTGGCTTTGAGTGTACCTGATGGTTATCCCCCACTTCCCCCCGGCTGGTCGCCCTTCTCTCTCTTTTTCAACCAACCAAAGACAAATCTCTGCGTCTCCATCGTTCTAATCAAACTGCCAGTTTGCAGTGGATTTAAGAGAGTGGCAGAAGCCATTGTTGGGTAATCTGTGCCATAAAGGAGAGGTGATGTTGAGGGTGCTCCTTTTCTTAGTCAGGATTAGACTTTCATGTTTCTGTGTTAGCCCTCTTTTGGTGATGCATTTGGCTTTAGTAGCAGCTTGGCAGCTATAAAACAGCCCTGTGACAGCTACTAAACCAGTCAGCAGGTTGAATGAAACTGTGTGAAAGAGCATGTTAGTGTGTGAGAAGTTTGTATTTGGGTGGATTCGTCATTAGCTGGGCAGAGGGTCATCTGGCTTTAATAGGTGTACTCAGGTGTTGGTTCTGATGTCTGCAGCAATGGCGTTGTTTGCTGTTGGGAATCAGATCCCGACTCTCTCCTTCCCCCTCTGCCCTCCCTCTGCCCTGCTCTGGTCCCTCTGCACCCCAGCTAATACCAGGCTCATTACACTGCTATCGATCGGCCCTTTGCCTCACACCAAAGGGCAAAAAAGTCCTCTCCTCCCTTTCTCTCTTTTGTCATTCTTTCCCCCTCTTACACCCTTTTTTATAATCTGCTCTCTTTTCTTTGTGCCCTTTCTTCTCTGCCGACTTACTACAAACTGCTTTTTCCTGTCTGGCAATTAAGTTTCTGTCAGAAAAGATGAACATTTCACAAATCTGTGAGTGCATGGGTGAAACAGTCGACACTGAATGATTATGAGGAAACATCTGCATTGAATTGACTAGAAATAGGCACTGTCTGCTTTGTTAGAGGTTTGTTATTGTAATGTTGTTTACAGCTTAGATCATCTTGTCTGCAGCAATGCAAAGAAGATTTTAGACAAATCTAAAAGAATGCTAAAAGGTTTTAACCTTGCCCCCATCCATCTTTTTCCACACCGTCATGCTTCTTTCTCTCATTTGTCTAATCTTGCAAGATATTTGGTGTCTTGTAAAATAACACCCAATTTATTATATAAATCTCTGTAGAGGTATGCAGCCTTGTGTGGGCTGGAGTATAAACACTGTGAGGTGGCTCTAAATGAAAGGCAGGTCTTAAATTACAGCGCTTTAGTGTGCCCGGGTGCATCGGACAACAAACCTGCCTGCATGCACACAGATGTACAGTATATGCATTGCCTTTGCACACATGCTGAGGGTAAAAGGCAGAACTAAGGGAAATTTTAGTCTATCATTCGAAATGTTTTAGGGGTTTTATGAGGTTCCAAGATATTTTTTTCAAACCAAGCCTTTAAAATGATGGATTTTGACTTTTAAAAAGGCAAGACTCTTGCAACAGGTAAACATAAATTCTTTAATTCTTGTCCTTATCAGTTTATATTAACATAATGAACCTTTTTTCACAGAATGCCTTGATATTAGTAATTTGAGGGTATTGAGGGAAAGCTAATCGTGTTACTGAACAATATTTGTACATATACACGTTTTTAGAAAACACAATGAGACATTGTGACTGAGCAGGGATGCAAAGGGAAACATTCCGGTGCAAATTAGTTCAGAAAAAACAATTTTCATAACAGCTATACACCTTAAAGCATGGGGAATATAACTTTTAGGCTCTTTAACAATGTCATAATGACACAGATGGGCCTCCTAGCAATGCACAGTGAGTTCAAATAAAGAAGTCCTTCATTACAAAGAAATAATAATTACAACACTTAAATTTACCTTAGAGCCACATGTGAAATTATCCTTATAGTATTTTTCTATTTTATTTAAGAAAAAATATATTTGCAGGCTTGATTTTGCAGCAAAAATGCTTCAGCCTGGGCAAAACTAAAGTATAAAAGCTCATTTCAGTTTTTTAAGGGTAGCAAAGTGCCTGCGGCACCAGACAAAGGCCTTTCCTTTCTGTTGACTGAATTTATTTGCATTTCTTCAGCTACAGTAACTCAGCAAGGGGTTGTCTGTCCTCTGACCTCACGGTTTGCAAGCTGCATCGCCTGTTTAACCATAATTGCTTGCATACCATATTACACCATACGTCTTGACATTGCATTTGCATCCTCAGTCACCTTGGCTGCATATATCCCTTAATGAGTGAACCCAGTTGTACAGTAGGGTCTATAATAGAGGACTGTTCAGTGCAGCATTACAGAGGTGATGCTGGGTCTCCTGTCGTTACCCAGGTTGGCTACCTCTGACCCCCCGCTACCTCTACATCTTTGTTTCACGGCTGACAGAAGGAGTGCCAGAGCTCCTCCAGCTCGGATGATTTATGACCAGCAGCTGCTCTTGCAGCCCATGACCCACACAGCTGGGTGTCAGATGTGGTCTCCCTGTAAGCAGAAACTTATCTGGCAACCCAACATCAGTTGAGGGACTGGACAGAGAGAGAGGAGGGGTGGCAGGGGTAAAGAGGAGAGAAGATCAAGTGGGAGAAAGATGGAGTGGCAGAATGTAGAAAAAAAGAGGGAATGAGAGGAAGCAGATGAGAGCTCAAGTTAGTAAGAAAGAGGAAAAATGGCCAAAGGGTGTGAAGGAGACATCCAATCCTGACTCAGAAAGAAATGCGACATGTGGTTCAAGACGATTGATTTGAATGCACCAGCTTAGCTCTGCATTGATTTCTGCTGGTGTGGAGAAAGCAAAATGTTTGTATTATTTCATAAGCCAATTAGCTGCAAGGAGACTCCTCTCCCTGTGTGCCTATTGACCCACAGTCTGTGGCTGCAGCTTTATTGTCTGGGGGGCGCTCTATGAAAGATCAATAACAGGCGAGTGATTGGATTATGGGGTAATCAATGCATTGTACTAATATATCACGAGTGATTACAGAGCACTGGCTAATAGGTTGCCTTAGAGAGCTGTAATGACATCACACTCCTGCTGGCGGTCAGGAGGAAAGCGTGTGTGCTAAATGAAGTGTCTTGTGGATGAATGTATGCATGTGTGCAGGTGCATTTCACATGTGTGGTGTTTATGTGTGTGCATGTGTGCGGGGGGCAGCGTTGGGGTAGATGATGGGTTGATTTTCCTGATTCTTTAAACAGCTGAAGAATAGTGCTACCAGATGGTGCGTGATAGCTTGCTCAGAAGAGGCCATCATCAGATTCCCGCTGTAACGCAGTGACAGGGCTCCGTTCTGACGCCGCTTCACTGTGGCAACATGTGTTGAAACAGCAAGAATAACTGCTGTGAAAAACCTGCTTTTCACAACCCCAGAAATCTTATTTCTTAATGGTGTTTTTATGTATTTGTCACATCGTCAAAATGACTCTCAGGTGATAAATTGTGCTTTTAGGGATTTTTTTTTTTTTTTGTAAGAAGAACAAAGAAACAATGTCTTCTCTTATTTGTGGCAGGAGAAAGTCACCAGATGTTCTACAATGTTCCACAACAACAACAATTTAGATGATAGTGCTCATGATGTTCATGATTATGTAGTTTTCTAATTAAAAGACTAATAGCAAAAACTCATTGTACATTCATGAAGAGTTGGGATAATTGGAAAAATGAGTTCCTAACTGGGAACTCCAACTCTTTGCAACTTTGCAGACTGCTTGCAGGATATAAAAAAACATGGTGGATTGATGGTAGGCAACTTTTCATAATTCACGCATTGCACATCTATATTTTACACACGTTACGCATCTTAAAGCTGCTTTTAAGTTGTACATAGGCTCTACACAGAGCCTGATTCCATAGCGTACGTAAGTGGCCCATGCCACTGTAAAACAGAGACCGGCATTGCCGGTTTTTGCTTCAGGTGGAAGCCAGCAGGCTGTAACAGCTAGCTACAAGCTAGCATCAGGCGCAGTGTTCTCCATTCTTTTGGAGCTCTGTAAAGCTTTATTGAAAGCACTGCAGCCAGAGTTCCTTTCTTGCCCTTCAGTGACCCAGTGGGAAGCTACTGCAGCAGATTATTGGCGACTGTGCGCCGAGCAGACCAATCACATGTTGTGGTGTGCGTTGCTGCGATGTGTAGTTACATTTCTACGGCAGTGCACGTCAGACTGTGGTGGAGGGCACACGGTAATGCAGTAGGTGCAGTGTTGGTTCAATGCAGAAGCAAAAATCAGGCTTAAGGTTGTAACTCTTGCTTTCAAGGTATAATGGCCAAGACTGGAACTGAAAAAGTTGCTTTTTTAATCTTTATAGCATCAATATGGTTTCCACATTACGACGGAAAAGATCATGGACACACCAAAATCGGAACAATGACTTCCGAACTCAGGAAGTATGGCCATCCGAAGATCATTTAACCTTTAATGCTTCAGTTAAATTTTTTTGTATATGCAGTAAATCTGCTCAAAGGACTTTTACAGTCCTCAAAATTTGGATGTTTCCTTTTTCGATGCAGTCTTTGACTCTCATTTGTAATCCAGGTATGTCCAATCTATCAACTTTTATGAGCTAAGAGCCATTTTTGCAGATATTTGCAACACTGATTTTCAATCTATTTGGGCGAAAGAAAGACGACAGTTTTTCAACCCAAAAAGCAACACTTAATCCCTCAGTATGTCTAACAGGGATTCTCTCACTTTTTTCTTTACCCTTTTTTGATCAACAGCAAAAGGCAGCCAGCTTGTGAAGCCGTCCATTGTCTGCTCGACTGAGAGGAGAAACGTGACTTGCAGGCTAATCTCATTAGACACTTAGCCGCAGAATGCCAGAAAGTAATGATGTAATGATAATGATGAACCTTTCCACAACTAATTATCTGTGTTTATCAACACGTGTCAGGCCACTTACTATAATTGAGTGAGTGATAGCCGCCAATCTCTTTACTGCCTTTGCTATTTGCATTTAAAAGTCTCAGTGATATCAATAGGATGATATAGATTCACAGGGATGGTGTGTAAGGCGAAGTGCTTCTCTTCTCAGTTCTTTTTATACCATTTTGTTCCCTGAAGACAAATGAGTGAAATGAATGAGGTGCAGTTTAACGCCTGAAATCCTTTTTAAGGTGTCTTTGTTTGGTTTCTTCTTAGCTGCATTGTCCCGAGTCTCCTGCTCAAACACAAGGCAGAGACATCATCTGGTCCTGGAAACTCTCACAGGGGGCTTTGGTGAAGTTTCTGTTTGCGTAAGAGTTTAGGAGGCTTTTATGTGACACATGTAAAAGAGCTACTACAGGATATAAAGAGAAGAGATATTTTAAACGGGAAGGGAAAAAAGTGGATGTATAGAGGTTACTTGAAGTTTGACTGAAATGCTCAATATATCATTTCTGCTGTTATGTTTTTTTCTTTGCTAAACAGTCAACATAGCAGATGAAAATCTATCTGACCTACTCAGCAGAAATGTTTCAGACAAGGTATTGTATTAAAGTTTAATCTCGTTACGTTTAGACACGTATTCTGATTTTCTTCCTCACCCTAGAGCAACAAGATGAAATGCAGCATTACTTCAAATCAAAATGACAGAATTCTCTGAGTCTGAGCATTGTTGTAAACATTTGGGATGATGTAAGAACACAACTCAACAAAATATAAAGCTAGAGTCGTTTTTAGACATTTTGATGTGGAAATGTTACATATTAAATGAGAGTAGCTTACAGCATTGGCTTGTTTATTTGTTTTTAATCAGTGACAAATTTTGCGTCTGTTTTTTACTCAAATTTATTAAAGGAAATAAAAGGAATTTATTTTATTATGTATTTTTAGCAACTTACAACTTTTAGTTTAATTCTCTAATTATTTACATTTTGAATTGTTTTGAAAATTATATTTTCAATCATACATAATACAGTGATAAGATCTTCACAAATGGTGAATGAACTGCAATTTAATAACGATTTCATAGTCTAATCAAAGCGCAATACAAACAATTGAAGTTAACATCCACTGTTTTGAAAACATATTTACACATGAATGGCAATGGCTCATCAGGAGCATAGACACACTTCAGTATCTCACCCAAGGACACTTTAACATGCAGACTAGAGGAGCTGGGATTTGAACCAGCAACCTTCCGATCAGTGGACGATCCACTCGGCCTACAGAGGAACAGCTGCTCTGATAATATTAAAATATCAAAATATATCTTGATTTGAAGTAGGCTATCTGTAACCAACATGTGGGAGGTGGCTGGAGCATTATAACTATGACACAGGAAACTAGATCCTCTGTGAGGCATCAGACATGTCCAAGTTATCTGTATCTATATGCTAAACCCTCGTCGATTTTCACATGACATGCACAGCCCCAGAGCTTTTATGCCTGTTTCTCACCGCAGTCACTGTTCTGGCTGTTTAAGTGTCCGTTTAAAAGCTGCTCCGTCCCACAGGGCTTGTCTTTTACCCGTCAGCCCCTGTCGAAAGCACTAATCACTGCACAAAGCCGAGCTAGCGCGCCATGCTCCTGTTAGCCCTCGTTCCAATCTTCTGCCATGTCCCCCTTTGACATCAGCACGGGCACTTAATTCCACCCTATTATGTTCTTATGTTTCTATAGCCTCCTAATGAGACAAGAAAGGGGAGTATCAGGTTGTGTCCATTGATGCGACGGGCCCGGCGCGTGTTCAATGCGTGTGAATGCATGTGCCGATTCTGCGAGCCATCTGCCCATCACGGGAACATGGCGTGTAATAACAGAATCATGACCGTGGAGATCAGGGCCCCGGCAGGGAGCCTTGTATTCATGGAGCTTTAAAGGCAGCCATCCAACACTGATCAGACACGCCCAGCTCGTACCCCCCTCACCGCTTCTTTATGTGCACCCAGAACCCTCACGTATCCCCCGATTCCATCCTCCCTCCGTGTTGCCAGGGGTGACTTGGCCGCCGAGGTCAGAGGTGCTTGTCGGAGGTGAGGTTCAGACAGTGGGCCCATCTGATAGGACCATCTGGACGAGTGACCTGACATAATTAGTTATTAATTCATCTCGAGGGGAGAAAGAGAGCGGAGGTGGTTATACACACACAGCTAATGCTCTTACTGACACTGCTGCTGTCAGCACCAGCACCGCAGATGTAATTCTGCTGTTGGAGAGAAATGATGAAGCTAAATTTGCTTTAAACATAAAATGCCCTATCAGTCATCTTGCTCGCTGAGGGATTTCTGTGTAAGCTTAGCTGTTTGTAGAGATGTTTCTGTAATTCTTGCACATAAATGTCCAACATTAAACAACATGACATCACAGTGAGGTACGTAAAAACAGCTATAGTTGAGTTTAATGCAGAAAATGTCTTAGACTACAGTTACTAGCAGGTTTTGTATGAGTTTCTTACACTTAAAGGACCATACCAGTCTATTTTTGACTTCTCACCATTAGCAGATATCGCCCCTATTTTCTATATGTGCTGTTAAAATTCAACCATGTGCATACTTTAGAAGATCTAAGACTGCATTTTTAAACTCCATTCACTGCCATTCAAGTTAAAATGGTAGAAACACTGGACGTGAAAGTTGCTAGGTACAGATAAATCACGCTTCGAAATAGAACGTTTGAGTTTATTTGGTCAAAAATCACTGAGCGAGGGAAAGAGAGAGGAAGCGGGGGCTGTTAGGATGAAAGTTATTATGTCTGAAAAAATACTTCCTGCAAGTGCTGCCTTCCTAGCTTAAATATTAGTGTGAAAAAGGACTCTGACACAGACGTTCTTTTTAATTAGCATTGTTACACATTTTAAGGTACTTAATGTGACATTTATTAAATATGGACAAAATGTAAACAAACACAATATCTCATAGATAAAGCTGTTTGGGGAAAAATATTTGAAGTTTATGTAACCTATGTAGCCATTGCTGACAAAAGAAAATGACATGTAGAAACACTGGTATGGTTCTTTGAAGAGACCTTTGCAATCAGCAGTTACACTGATTAAAGAACTAGTGCTGGGGCAGAATGCAGTGCAATTGTTTATTATATCCTTAATTAAGGGCTTTTTTGCTCTCTTGCTTTTTATAGATTGCTCACTGCCAACTGCAGAGCCAAAATATCTGTGCATTTTTATTTATGTGCCTAACAAAAAGGCTGGAAAAAAAAATTGGGAGATGAGCATGCTGACATTTCAGTGCTGCTAATATGTAAAAGCTGGACGTTTTGTCCTGTAGTAAAGCTGTTGTTGAGACCTATTTTGGAATATGAGGAAATGCAACATGCAGTCAATATAAATCCTTCACCCTGTACATAATGTTTGTGTACATTCATATACTGTACATAATCGTCCACTCTATCTATCTATCTATCTATCTATCTATCTATCTATCTATCTATCTATCTATCTATCTATCTATCTATCTATCT
>JAQLOL010000010.1:16497307-16509646 GCA_029783665.1 Naso thynnoides | reverse complement strand
TGTGTGTGTGTTTGTGTGTGTGTGTGTGTGTGTTACAGAGCATAGGATATTACTTGTAGTCTTTTTTTAATAGCCTTATTGCTAAAGGATTAGTAAGTTTAGAATTAAGGTGCTTTGTTACAGTTTTATGAAAGTGATCATGCTTTTGGGTTTGATCTTGATTTAAAAAACTAAAATTTCCATTGAAGGATGTAACATCTCATCAAAATTACTTAGAAATAGCAGCAATTCAAGCTTCAAGTTTGTGGGATTTTCTGTCGATGACTGAAGTGTTTCTGTGGTTTCAAAGCTTCCTGGAACGTCCTGAGGACTCTGAATGCTGCAGATTCAGCATGTCCAACCTTTTGCATGATTATACATTTAAAAGGAATCATCATACTTGGAAGATAACCATAAATGTTGAGCTAAATTGTACACTGTGGGACAAATGTTGTTTTGTTTTGTTGGTGAGCTCATTTGAAATCTTACATGATGTGAAAAGATGTGAAAATGTGAGCAAAGCTTCCCTGGTTGAATGTATCCTTAGTTATTTAATTTACTCACTGCCAGACAGGACGCAGTTTTGCTACCTGCAATTGGCTCACTCGCACCAGGCGAGCTTTCTCAACGACCATCAGGAGCCGCTTAATTGTGTTGGTGGGTGAAACAAACACTAGTTTCTTCCACCTTGCGTCAGAACATGCCCTCCAACCCAAAGAGCAGCAACCTCAAACCCCCTAAAGCGATATCACCCATCACGCTGCTTCTTGACCCTGCTGGAGCCAAGCTTAAGTGTATACAATAACTCCTCAGGAGGAAAAAAAAAGATAAGAAAGATAAAAAGAGAGATAAAAAGATAAGATAAGAAATACAATTATCGAAAATTTAACAGTAGTAACTTAATACTATGTTGGTGCCTCTTTAATCTGCAAAACCTAAATATACCAGAAATATTTATCTAATTTCAAGTCAAAATATCTTGTGACTTTTAATATGAGACACAAATACCCAACAAGTAACATTTTATGGAGATATAAGGATTTGCTTTTAGATAGAACATATTAGTTCAAGAAATCCTTAAATATTAATTGTGGCTTGTTTTATTGGCATATTTGTTTTATTATTACAAGCAGAAAACAATTTCAGTTGTTTTTATTTTTAAGTGATCTTTTTTTAAGTGTAAATGATCAATAAAATACACAGATAAGAGAAAGTACTTAAACTGACTGAATGCCTAAAGGGATAAACTGCAGCTGGACTGAAATTTTAAACCTTGACATCGTTGCTTACTACTTAAAAAAAGTGGTGTTTTTTTGTAAGGTTATTTACAAGATGGGTTGTGGGACTCTATATTTTTCTTATTGTCACAAATCCGTGAAAAGACCAAAGCCAACAAAGATTAAATCCCACTAACATATATTAAGCCTCAAATAACTCATCCGTCTGTGCCATGAACTTAGTGAGCAATGAGCAACACTCACATGTTCCGTGTAGCAAATCCAACATACACCATCCTGCTGTTGTTAATACTGACTAACACACTCACAAACGTCCTCTCTATGCCTGCTTAAGTAACATTTGTGCCAGACTATAATGCTCAGATGTTTAAGGAAATTATTAAGCACTTTTAAACCCTAAAGTTTGCATTTGTGACTTACTTTTAAAGATTTATGAAGATTTACATTCAAAGGAGTGAGCAGGTTTTTATATTAAAGCTGAGATGCTGCAAAGGACAAAAAGTATTGAGAGACAAATTTACAAATAGCTGGTGTTGGTGTTTTAATGGGATTTGTCAAAAAGGAAAAATATAAACACCAGGCTTCTCCCTTAATTTTAAACTTTGACTTGATTATTTATTAAAACTTGTGTAGTTTTGAAAAGAATGTCGTCATATCCCCACAGTAACATTACTGTTTTTTACACTGTCTGTAATTAGCAGCACATTTTCTGAGACACATTCCCAGCTCAGGTGCTGTGACACAAAGCGAACCCTTATTTCCTCTCTGCTTTGCAGAACGACCTCAGTCTCCCGGCTCAGCCAATCAGATCAACCAGTTGACCTCAATATCCTGGTCCACCCAATCAGAACATCTAAATGTGTTCTGGTGCAATGAGGTCGGCCACAGAGGTGTCACTAAATGCCCTGGTTCAATGATTTTCCCAGGTCCTGTGCTGTGTTGCCATTGGCTGACTCATTTGCAGGTGACTCACTAGCGGATGTGCATGATTTTATTGCTGCACAGTAGAATGTTCAGATGGTTTTACATCCTGCAGCTGTGTTTTGAGGCAGAAGCAGCAAATTCCAAGCTGGAAAATAACAAGATTTAAGGAATTAAATAATTATTAGACATTCATTCACACTCAAAGAGGTCATAAAGTACACATGAGCACAAAACATGTTGAATCATTTTCCTCTGTGCTGCTCTGAAGCTGTTTCATAAGGATGACTCTTCAGTGAGCGCCAGGTTGAATTATGGGGGCATGAGTAGGGGGAACACTTTAATTGATGTATGAATATGCAATTGTGCCTCACATCCCAGGCCTGAAATCAATCAAGTAGACGTTTAGGGGCTATTCTGAGCCTCACCACCTGCACCCTCATATTCTGCGGTTGTTTGTGAAGTTAGGATCCATTTCTCCTTCACCGCAGTGGTGAAACCCTGAGCCGATGCTCCTGCGGCTCTGAAGTTTACCTCCACGCCGAGCCAAGCACACGGCACAGCCAGCGTCTTTATCTCCTTTAACTGCTAATGCCTTATGGTGTAAACAAAGCTGAGTCACTCGCGCCTTTTTATTTGCAGTAGCATGGTAGTTAAATCGACTGCAAATGCTTTTATTTTGCAGCACCGTGGTTCATTATGAGGGGTTCCTGGGAGTGAGGAAATCATTAACATATCACATCTGTTCTTGCCGTGACATCATAAGATCCTTTGTTTTATTCTTGATTGATTTTATTCTTATCCTAACATCTGCTGTTATGCACTAACTTCTTAAACCGCCACTAAAATTTTTTGAAGATACTTTCATTGCATTTAAAAAGGTTTGCTCCTGTTAATATGATGAATTCACAAACTACTTTTTTAGTTCTTTGGTTTTGTAGTTGGTAATTAAATAATCAAGTTGCCACCTTCTTAAATACAGTTCTAAATTACATAATTTTGGTGATTTCCATTTTATGATACTTGAGACCTCTACTCCACTACATTTTAGAAAGAAATATTTTCAGATTTTACTCCACTATATTTACCAGCTTTAGTAACTACTACATTTTTCACAACCTGGCAACCTAATTATTGTTCTAATTCATGGCTTATCTATGTAGCATTTATAACTTAATCTCAATATTAAATTAAATCATTAATTACAAAGCCTTTAGAAAGAGTGCCTTAATAGAAATTGGTACTGATTTGCCATATAAACATATTTTTACAGTAACTTATAGGTTAAAATTAGTGATTTTCTATGGATATAACACCCACTAGTGTGTAAAGTTATTTAAATTAGCATTAAAATGCTGCTGCAAATTATTCAGTCAATGATAAAGTAATTACATATGTCTGTATTAATATAACTTTCTTCAGCTTATGCATAGTGGGTACTTATATGTGATACTTACAGTGGGCTGTATGTGGTAACATTTTCTGTAAGCCTGTCTCTATAATGCAATGAAACACATTATGAACATATATAACAAATTCTAACACATTATGAAAACACATAAAATGCATAATAGGTGGTTGTGGTTAAGGTTATGGTTATAGAGATAGGGTTAACCCAAACCCTGCTTGTAAGTATGTTTATACAGCACTATAGGTGCATTATAAGTATGTTCATAATGCTTTAAGCAAAGTATTACAGTTTATTTTATTCATTACACTTTTACTTATGTCACTAATTTTTTTCAGTGCAAGACATGTACTGTGAAAGGGTGTTTTTATATTGTGTTACTGCTTTTACTCGAGTACTTCTTCCGACTCTGCTGTTTTTCATGATCAGTTCTCAAAATCTGTGTTTATTTTTTCTGTTTGATCTGTTTCTTTTTGAAAGACTGAAGCTGGGTAGAGAGGATTTCGGGTAGAGGGCCAAGGAGAGCAGGGAGGTGTATGCAAGTGTGCAGAGTCTGGGCAAAAGGCCCAGTGTTTGGCCGTATTTGCAGCCGACTCAACATGTGAAAGCCTTCAGGGCACATCAGGCAAAAGCCCCAGTGTTTAGAAGACGAAAAAGAAGTCTCTTATTATTGGAGTATCTCAGCAATAAACACACACTCGTTCACACACATCCTTCCTAAACCTCAGTGATGTCAACAACAGAGCGGTGTAGTTCTACCCCCTTGAATGACAGCAGCAGTGATATCTGGCAGACCATCACATGGTCATGTCAGCTATGACTGATGGGAGCTCTGCATCCAGGCCCAGACTGCATCCAGGTCCCTTGCAGCCCAGACAGCCAAGTTCTCCAGCTTCATGTGAATAAATGACATTTATTTAAATACATGGCAGAGAAACTGTCTGTGAGCAGAGGTCAGAGCTGCTAAACGTGCAAGTTCAACTGCTCTAAACACAGAAACGTGCTGCTGCAAGTGCATTAAGAACAGCTCAGTAGTCATAGTGGCAGTTTGCTTAATTGCTATTGTAATGACTCCTGTACGGTTTGTAATGATGCTGCTTTAACATGTTCCATACTTCGAAAATAAAGGAGGCTTTTGATATTCTTTGTGTTTAATAATTGTCAAGAAATCCAATGAAAACCAACAATGAAGTAGTCCCACTGTAACTATGGCATTTTCAAAAAAAAAAAGGGAAGAAAAAAATTCTAAAGCACCTCAATGTGTTCATCACAATGAACACAGGCACTGCAGTTTGAGTCAGTTGCGAAATACACTGTCCTGCTGCAGTAAATACTCCAGCATCAGACATGTATTAATCTGCCACTGAAAATAGTGCCCAGTGATTACACTGCCTGCTTCTAGTTGAGTAAAGTTTGATTAAAAATTAAAAAAACAACAATTCCCAGCTGTCTCAGGAGATTATTTAGCTTTTTTTCAGAATCAACATAATTTAAGACCTATTTTAAAAGATATACAGTATATTATCGTCTTGTTGGTTTTGGTCTTTTCATTGGATTTCTTGATAAATAAATATAATAACCTTCAAACTATCAGTTTCCAGGCTCGTGTTTTCTTTTCAAATAATCAACTTATTATCTTGATGTTTATCTATCCATATATTTATCCTTTTCTAAATATCAACCAAACAAATGTGTTTTACAAAGCAGCTACAAAATATATAGTATGTCTAATTTTGCAGAAATGGAGTTTTTCTGAGGCAGCAGCATTATGTCTGTATATTCATTCAAAACAGTTTTGACAGATAATAGTTTTACAACAAATCAGCAGAGACAGAAGTTATTTGTTTGCAACTGTATTCAGATTTGAACGACTTTTTAAAACCAATTAATAAATAATCTTGTCACTTCTTGTCCAAAAGTTAATTGTGTAGTGATATTTACATCATAAATTAAATAAGAAACAAAAGACATTCAACATATTTTTAGTTAAACTGTATCAATTATTTTACCCTTTAGGATGTTGTGACAACAAAACAAAACAAAACAAAACAAAGACGAACGGTTTTCTTTGAGAACAATTGCATGTGCAGCAGGATTTTAAGAACTTAAACGCATACTATACATATGCTAATAAGTTGGGTGACAGTTAAATGAGGGTAAAACAGGAAAAATGATACTCTGATATGTAAACAATATCATTTCAGCCACAACTGTAAGTCGATACATATAATGCTTATATTTTGAGGGCACTGAGAGATTACAAATATTTTGGTATTTTAATCTGTATTTGCGGTCTGAGGGCATTTCACATATACATAAAAACAGTCTCAAGTTGACCTGCATATTTTACACTTTTACATATCAGAAGCATTTTTTCTGTCTGTTTTTCCACTTCATTTCTTTAATCTAACATTGGTGTAATCCGAGCACCAAAACTAATTTTATGCGAGCAGTAAAGATCCTACTTGGACAGAAAAAAGTGACACATACAGAAAACAGCTCACTGACAAATAAATACCAGGAAACATTGACATCTTACAATAATGACACGCTTGCCTTTCCCATGTTGCACTTCGTGTGTCAAACAATGCGCTCTGTGCAATGGAGTTTTTAGGTGGAGGTGCAATGGAACAACACATTTTCTTACTGCCTTTGGAAACTGTGTCCGGGACATATTAACTCACATGGCCAACGGTGCATGAGACGTTTGGAACAGTAACACTGGCTTGATGGTTAACCAGACTTCAAACTTAGGTCGCCTTGCAGGGAGGAAAATTCAGTTCACCACCATTAAAATAACACTGTATTCCTATGTAATGGTGCAAACCTCCGCCCTTTGAATTGGTATACCAAACGCCAGTTCTTGAATACTAGTTTGTATCATGCTCTGATGATAAAGAAAAGATAATGGTTTGATGCAACGGCTGACAAACACAAATAGTGCTGAATGAGCCACATCACCCCTGTTCAGATGCCTTGTATTCTTTCTTAATGTCCTACCATTTCTACCAAGCACCTGGTCAGTGTTTGCATGTGCATAAAGCACCACCTTACTGTTATATCCTCATTTAGAGAACAGGACTTATCTGAACCAGATAACGTCAGCTCCCATTGGTTATAATAACTGAGGTGGCCTTGTGTCCCTGCATCTGTTCAGCCTGCATCCTCACATGTGATGCTACATCATACTGGACTCCTCCGTAGGCCAGGCCCGAGTAACTCCGCAGGTTCTCCGGGTCGTACAGGTGCTCCAGGGAGTAGCCAGTCAAAGCATAGGATGCTTGCCTGTCCAGTTGCTGCCTCTCCTGAGCTGGATAGATCAGCGGGCTCCCCTGGGGCTGTGAAGGGTGGGGTGACAGATCTGTCTGGATGTAGTCTTTGGTGAGGGAGAGGCCTGACCTGGGGATCCCATCCGAGCTGGGGCTGCTGAGACGAGACAGAGAGGCTGGACTGGTTGTGTTTTCGTCATTGTCATGTGGGCCAAGCACTTTGATGCTGTCCCTGTGATGGAGGCGCTCAGAGGGGAGGTCAATGCTGGGGGCTCCCGGACCACGGCACACCACGCTGGGCATGGTGAGCTGGGAGTGGTGGGAGAGTGAGGAGCTGAAGCACGGGCTGTGAGCTTTGGCAAGGCCTGAGACGTCCTGCGGCACCTTGTGTTGTTGCAGACGGCTCTCTTCCTCTTTGATCATCTGCTGCGTGGCTCGGATCAGGGTCTCCATCTTGCTGGGTTCCCGAGGGGTTGCCCGGAAATGATCACCATGATAACGCTCACCTGAATCACTGGTGGACCCACCTCCATCAGGTGAACTCACTACACTGTCTTCGTCCCAATGGCCCCGTCCTGGAAGGAGAGTTCAATGGTCACATTTCAAAACAATGAAATCAATGAACAACTATGTGTTAATAAGTAATTTTATCCTGTCTGCATGCCTGCAATTATGAAGTATGTGGAAACTACTCAGAACATGATTAGTATCCTCTTTTTCCTCTCATGCTTTACATTTTTATGGCAGTTGCTACAACCAAGAATTGCCAGTCAGACTGAATGTCTTGGCAGAAGCACAGAGGGGGTTGTTTCCCTGTTTGAGGACGTGAAATGTGAAATAACTTGGCTTTCAATTGCAGGCAATTTTTGAACAGATGGTAGCAATCGGCACACTGGCAAGAGCTGGCGTAAACAACTTAGAATGTCCCATAATACGTTTGGAAAACAGCTACAAGGAGAAGTGAGGCCAGAGCTATTTTCAGAGACAGATGGTTGTGGTCTCAACCCTAACACCTCACCGTGAACGGCTCCATGGTAAGATGTAATTTCGTAGCCATCACTGTTGTCCACGGATGATTTCGGCAGGGACAGCACAGAACGCGTGGCGTCCCACCACACCTCTCTTCCTGACTGGGGGGTTCCTAGGAAGTAGCGGCCACTCTGGCATCTTACACGGTCACAGGTGGTGGTGTGGGGATGTGTTTGGGCATGGGCAAGATCGTCTTCTGAAAGACCAAGGCCGTAGCACAGGGAGCCTGTGTCTGGATACAATCGGTAGGCGCAAGATGCCTCTGCAGCCTCACCGGGATCCAACAGCTGAGGAGATGCGGAGTCCGTCAGTGGACTCCCCCCCCATTGGCTGTCTTGGTCGGACTCTGAACGCTCTGGATTGAAGGCTGAAAACTGCTGACAGTAACAAGAAAATCACAGTTCTTAGAGTCTGTGAATGTCTGTCTAACAATTAAGTCTCCTTTCTTGATTTAGCTCCATATAACAGGCTGTTTATTACCTGTGGGTATGGTGACACTCTGGATTTGGCCTTTGCCTGGGTCAGACGTGACTTGCTGCTCTTCCTGTCTTCGCTGTGACTGTCAGCGTAGGGGAAAGCTGGCTTGGTGGGGCTCATTTGGTCCAAAGACAGCTGCATTCCCTTATACTCTGTATCCCTTTTGACATACAAAAAGTATATGTTATAGATAAAAATAAACAACCCATATTTATACAAGTTGTGACTTTTTATTTTGCTAGCAGGTCTAGGCATGGCAATGTATGTCCGTCAGTAAGTCTGCCATTTTGGTTCAGACAAAAATATTTCAACAATAATTTGAAGGATTGCCAAGACTTTGTACAAACATTTGAATCCCCCTAAAGATCAATCCTGATAAATTTAAATGATATTAAATGAAATTTGATGATAACATGAATTTACATTTAGCTCCCCAGCAGGTCAAAACACACCAAACTACAACATTCCCATCAGCCTCAGTTGTAACATTAGCATGCTAACTTACTCTGCTAAGATTTGACAGAGATAAAAACTACACCTGCTAAACATCAGCATGTTAGCATTGTCAACGTTAGCATGGTGGCATTAGCAGAGTGATACACTGGAGTTAATGTGAAATCTTGTGTAGTTTTGTTTAAACATTCATGATTCTTAACTTGGCTTTGGTTCACTTTTTTATACTCTATCTGCTGCAGGCCACTGAGCAGCTTCACTTTAGTGTTGATGCTTGAGTGCCTTGCTCGAGGACAATTTGAATGTTGCTAAGAGAGGTGGTGGTGTGACTTGTTCAACTTTCCCTCCAGGTTTTCAGAGCTTCTCGAACCTTTAGGCTAATATTTTTCCCAAATAATTTAAGTCTCACAGTCTTGGTGGTAGTGTCGCATCAAATGACATAATTTGCATCAGATCTCTTGACCAATATTGAGTAAATGGACTAACCTGTAGTTTGCAAACACAATTTTTAATATGTGAATGACGTGAGGTGTATGGGAAAGTAAAAATAACATTTAAGATAACTTCAAAAGATTAAGCCCTTTCACCTCTGAGAAAAATAACAAGACATCATGAGGAAAGTTAATGATTCTTTTCTGCCATACAACCATTGCCAAAACCAGAGCAGAGCAAAGCATGTGTGCGCATGTACACTATTTGCACTGAAATGAAGCAATGTTATGAGAAAATTGTTCATATATAATGCAGAGTTTTTAACCCCTTTACTTGTATTTGTGCATGTGGCTTGTGCACGATTATTGACATTTTAACCCACTGTCCTGTGGCTGAACTCAATCCAAGTGTCACCGTCGAGAGAGTGAAAAGGCTCCTGTGTCAAGTGTTCAGCAAACATGAGCCTATTCTTAACTTATCACATCAACAGTATGTAATAGCAGCTGCCTGGCATTTTAAACCCTGTGGCCCATCCATGACCCTGCACAGCTTGCCTCTTTAATATGACTTTAAATATGACCCATTCTTTATGTACAACACCTTGGGGGAAAGGCTGTGTTTGGACAGCTAGTGCACAGTGTGAGTGTTATTTGCTCTTGCAGGTATAGTTGTGGTGGCTGGTTCTACATCCTATCTGTACCCTGGCTGACTTATGTCTGAGCCAATAATGTTGGGCCTTTGTGCAAACTCAGCTGTGTTAGCCGAATTCCACCTCAGGGTCAATGTCAGAGCACCTCACATCTGAAATACGCCACCAGCCAACGTCCAAACATGATTTATTAAAGGATTCTCGTTGGGTCAAAATGCAGTCGTGATAAGGTTACTGAATTGCTGTTTGTTTTTTTAATGTGTAGATGTGAGCTTGTTGGATGCTCCTTATAAGGGCTGATTATGTATTTGAAAATTATCTGCCATTTTAATGTAGTTACTTTGCTTTCTCTTTACTGCATTGAGGAAATCAATATCAGACTGCTGCCACACACATGCATGTGAGACTCGCATAAACACACTGTTACACACATGGAAGGGGACACACACACACACACACACACAAACAAGCGACATGTGGATCAACCAAACCTAACAAGGAAAATCCAACATGTGCTACAGCGATGAGATAGCTATTGATTCCTAGTTCACCGTTTGATCGATTTTGCTTTCCTTAGACTGCAGATCGATGGTGACAGTAGAGGTTTTTTGATGGGGTTGAACCCTGATGTTTGTCTTGCTGTCTCAAGGGGTCTTAGTGTGCTTTGTGCTCTCATAACACACAACTGCCTGCAGCCCTGCCAGCCACAGTATTTGGCGGATTTGTACAGAGAGACTACAGAGGGATAAAGAGAAGGATTTCTCCAAGAGACGAAGACTCATCATATCACAGAGTGAGCTTCAAGCATGGATCATAAGAGTGTATGATATGATTTTACCTAATCTAGTTAAATATTCAGTACTTTTCCCTCTGCAAACACTATTAATTATGCAGCTGCTTTTAGCCCAGTATAGCCCCCTTGTGTTACTGCGTTTATGTAGCTGTAATTCTAGGGATTTCTGTCCGAAATGCAGTCAGTTTAAACAGCTTAATATCTCAGATGCATGATTCATTATTACACATGAAAGATTTGAAATAAGTTATATGCATGAATGAATCATTTCCCATTAAACAGAAAGTATTACAAACATGACTTTTATTCTAAAATCTGTTTCTTAAAAGTAGCTCTCTTAAGAAAAGTTTCTGTCTAATTTTAGGATTTGAATACTGAATGAGACTCACGTGAGGACATAGTTGACGCTGACTATGCAGTGAGGTCTCGAGGAGCGGCTGTTGTGAACAATTGTGGCGTAACTCTGGACCCAGACCCAGCCACCGTGCTTCGCCAGAAAACGATAATACTTAGTGGTGACTTGGCCTTTTACCAGCACTGAAAGAAATAAAAGAATCAGGCAGAAGATAGAGATTTAGAGTAAGTAACGACATATTCTTGTATGTGTGTAACATGTGTGACTGTCTGCACGTGGTGGCTGCAGGTTGCCTGAGCTGTTAGTCTGACAAAAGAAGGTCAGCCAGCCTGTTGTAAAAGCATAATAGAGAGCAGGCTTGTGACTCACAGAGATGGTGTGCACAGCGGAGGTGGAAGATGTCACAGCTGTGGACGTGATGGTACAGGGTTTTCTCTATTAGGTCCTGGGGCTCATAACCTGTCAGCTCGGCCACCCTGAGGGGGAATTAACAAATTGTATCAAGAATATGCAGGGTGATCCATGGATACTTCCCATTTATCTGCATTGCTTGTGTTTTATTGGTAACATTATTTTCTCCAGGGAACTAATTTAATCCTCCTAATGACAATGTGCATTGTTTACATCAAGCACACAGACAATAAAGAGCATTGAATGAGAGAGAAACTCAGAAACACTTCAAGATAAATAATTGACAGCAAATTTGGCTTGTACCTGGAATCCAGGAAGATGAGCTTCATGTCCAAACTGGCTCTGAACATAAACATGTTGCTGTGCAGTTTGATCTCAGTCACAGCACTGGGTGGCAGAGAGTGACCCACAGCCACCAGACCCACGTTCTGGTAGCAGCCCTCAAAAGGTGACATGTCCAAACTGTACTGACGGATCTTCAGGTAGCCGCTGCAGTGGATCACCTGCAGTGGAGCAGACAGTGAGGAAGGTTAGGACTGAAATCAAAGCAGATCCTAAAACATATGCCTTTATTTAAAAAAGAAAAAAGTGAAAAAAGTGCTGTTAAATTGATTAATATACTACATTTCAGATACATACTGCATAATTTATATGTTGACAGGAAATATAGAATTATTATTACGCAAATACAGTAAAAGATATTTAAATTGTAATTTTTTCGTTTAAAAAAATAAAGAAAATAGCTCATGAATAGCAATGAAATATATTTGAGTGTTGGTTATATTTACGTAAATTAATTATTTTATTCAGAACTTCATGACCTACCTTGTATCCACCACTAGTGAGACCTGCGTTTCTTTTTGCCAGCACACATTTCATCCGCAAAAAGAAATAGCGTTCAATTTCATATTCTGAAAGACACAGA